>CM077158.1:239125439-239191706 GCA_039583875.1 Platanthera guangdongensis
TTCTAGATGCATTTTTAGGATATCATAAAAATCAGGATGCACCACTCTGGTGTCAAGGAAGTTTCGTTCATCACGGGTGATGGGTGCTACTGCTAAAATGTGCCCTTTGGCTGAAGAACGCATACGACCTATCAAAAGATGATGGACATTTTTCAAGAACAGAAGGGAGGAACTGGAGGTGCACGTGGATGATCTCATGATCAAGAGTCAGATTTGGACTCTCACCTCCAGGACCTAGAGGAGACCTTCGTCACCCTGCGCAAGTCCAAAATGCGGTTGAATCCCCTAAAGTGTGTCTTCGGGCCAGTAGGGGAAGTTCCAGGGGCACCTTCTCACCCCCGAGGGGGTCTAGGCCAAATCCCGATAAGGTCAGGACATCATGGAGCTGGGTCGCCGCGAAATACTAAGGAAGGTTTTTTTTAAAAAAAAAAAACCGACGGTAACCAGGGAAGCGGGGAGGTTAAGCAGGTTTCCTCTCCCGGCGGGGGAAAAGTGGTCCCCCTTCTGCAAAACACTAAGAGTGAGCAAACAATTCGAGTGGACCAAGGAGTGCGAGGAGTCATTCCAGGCCCTTAAGATGCAGTTGACACGGGCTCTGTTTCTCCAAGCGCCAAAGGAGGGGAGGACCATTGTTTTTGTATCTCGGGGTCGGGGCAGAGGCCTTTAAGCTCCATCCTATTCGAGAAGAGGGGAAGAAGTCAGCTCCCCATATACTACATGAGCCGGGTCTTGAAGGAAGGCCGAGCTCCGTACCAATTTTCAAAAAGCTGGCCTTCGCCCTGGTCATCGCGGTCAGAAGACAGTGGCCCCTATTTCCAGGCACACTCTATCCGAGTGTGACTGACCATCCCCTCTGCAAGCATCTTTGAGAGTGGAGCATTCTGGCAGGCTGCCAAGTGTCGTGGAGTTGAGCGAGTTCGACCATCTCATTCGTCCCCCGCCTCTCGATTCAAGGCTCAAGGTCATGACCGACCTTTTGGGGGGGGGGGGGGGGGGGGGGGGGTATGTTTTTTTTGAGCTTTTTATCGGCCGATTATTTGATCGAGGTTGAAGATATGGTACCTAAACACCTAGAGGGGGGGGAATAGGTGACCTAAACCTTTTTAAAACTTTGTTGGCAGCACAACAGTATTTCACAGATTACTACAGCTAACAGCAATTACAGAAATCAAACAATTAATCCACAGCACAGCACACACCACAGCAAACACACTAATTTATAGTGGTTCCCCAATCTTTGGGTACATCCACTTTCCCCCTTCGCCTATCTAGCAGTGTACTAGATTCGGCCAAACTTCTCCACTAACTCAGAACCAAACTAGGTTCCTACCTCAGGCCCAAAGCCTTACACTCAGCCAAAAGGCCTACACTCAGCCACCCAGGCCTACACTCAGCCAATTAAGCCTACACTCAGAGTTCTTCAACTCCTACACTCAGGCAACCAAGCCCTACCCTCAGCCTTTATAAAATAGGCTTACAATCTCTCAGATCCAATGGATCCTACAAGTAAAAAGAAAGTACAATAGCTAACTCTACAACTCAGAAATAGGAGAGGAGTTGAGAGATTCTTGAAGAGTTCTTGGAAGAACTCAGTTAGATCCAAACTGACTTAGCTTCCTTCAAAGCTTCTTGATTAGAACTGAATTAGTCTGAATCTTCTGCAGTTTTCCTTGACCTCTGCTTCTTGAAATCCAGATGACTCTGAATTCTTCTTCTCAGCCTTAGTTCCAAAGACTGATACTTGTTGGAGCTCTCTCTCTCCAACTTCTTAGATCTGCTGATGCACAGCAAGATCTTCTTGTGTTGATCCTCAATATATCACTTTTACAAAGATCTGAACTCTCTCTGTAAAAACTTTTTCACCACTTCTATATTACTTTCAACAATCAATCTCTTAAATCTCAATCATTCTTCTGTAAACTATGGGTGCCTATTATAGGCTTCCTTCATGGTAACCGGCTGGTCCGGTTCATAACAGACTTCTGATATCACTGACAGTTGATGTAGACCGGCTGGATCGGCAGCTGTCATGTCAACCAGTCACTTCTTGAAATCCTCTAACTGTCAGATAGTGTCGAGACTTTCTGTTCTTAAGTGTCGACACTTATAGGCCAAGTGTCGACACATGTTGTGTAAGTGTCGACACAAGTCTACAAGGTGTCGACACAATTCCTTGTATGTCTCGACACAGTTTCTTCTGCATGTGTCGACACTGAAATTGAGTGTCGACACAAGTACTTGTACTTCATTCTTTAACTGTATTCTTCTAAGTGTCGACACATCTCCTTTGTGTCGACACATCTTCATGTGTAGAAACTGTCAAGTGTCGACACTGCTTCTTGGTGTCGACACAAGTCTTCACTTTTGTTTCTTCAGCTGAGTGTCGACACATTCCTTTAGTGTCGACACTTGTACTTAGAATATTTTGTAACTTTTCTGTTCTTTGCTAAGTGTCGACACAGCTCCTTGTGTCGACACTTTCTTCAAGTGTAGAGTCTCAACTAAGTGTCGACACATTGTGCTGAGTGTCGACACTTTCTTCAAGTGTTGACTCTCTGGTTGTGTGTCGACACATTGTGCTGAGTGTCGACACTTACTTCAAATACTGAGTCTTTAGCTAAGTGTCGACACATTGTCTGGGTGTCGACACTTACTTCAAGTGCTGACTCTTCTGCATAGTGTCGACACATTGTGTTGAGTGTCGACACTTGTACTTAGATTCTGCAGACTTTTGCTGAGTGTCGACACTTACTTCAAGTGTCGACACTTTTGGTGTTGACTCAGCTCTTCTAGGTGTCGACACTTCTGCTAAGTGTCGACACAGCTTTTCTGCATTCTTCTTCACTGAGTGTCGACACAGCTCCAAGTGTCGACACTTTCTGACTGGTGTCGACTCTTCTTCCCAGGTGTCGACACAATGACTCCAAGTGTCGACACTGCTTGTCTGGGTGTCGACACAAGCTTTCTCAAGTGTCGACACTTTCCCTCTGGGTGTCGACACATGGACTTAGAATTTTTAGCTTCAGTCCAGTGTATTCCTAACCTGCACAAGTAACTCAAACAAACATCAAATACACTATGATGTATATCATTGAGTTAGGTGAGGCTTCTTCAAATCAGTACATTTGACCAATGTACCCAACAATCTCCCCCTATTTGGAGAAGTCATAACCCTTAGTCAATGATATACATCACTCATAATTAAAAATTATAAAATGAAGTAAAACAGATATATGACAACAGAGTTAAACTTAAACATGTAATAAAGCACACATGTATACTCATTCAGCATTACAGAACAAACAAGAATTAGACACATTTATCAGAACAATCATGAAATTTGTTTAACAAAAATTGTTCATACATTTTAATACATTTTCAATGATTTACACAAAAAAACAGATTACAACATTCTTCAGTTTTATCTTAGTCTAATTCTGCTCTGGTTCTTTAATGACTATTCCTTTTCCAGCTGTACTTTAGCTTTCACAGCAGCAGCAGCAGCAGGCTCAGCTTCAGCAGTCTTCTTCCTTTGGAGTCCTTCTTCTTCTGTTCTTCAGCCTTGATCTTTTGCCTTTCAAAATAATGATAGGGCTTAGGAAAGTACTTGCTAGGCTCCACAGCTGTAGGAGGTAGCTTTCCTAACTTAGCCTTCCTTCTATGTTGGACAATGGCTTCCTGCCTACTTCATGTTTCCTCCATTCAGCCTCTGAGAACCACTTGTTCCTCTCATGGGCATTGTCCTTGGCTGCTTTCCATGCAGTGAGAATGATGTTCCTAGAAGTAGGGCTCCACTGTTCAAAATCAGGTTTTTGTTCAGCAAGTTCCCTGAACTTCTTCTTTGATAGCCTAGTCTCTTCTTCTTTGTCCAAAGCCTCTTGCATAGCAGCTGTGATAGGTTGAACAACCTTTTCCAGAATAATATTAGGCTTACCAGCAGTTGGACTATACATTGTGCTTATATCAGCATGAATCATTTCAAAATCTGGAGGTGGATAGATTACATCAGCCACTGCCTGTTGCTCACCTCCAAGATATGTTCCTTGAATACCAGATTCAGCTACTTCATTGTCATCACACAGGGGAGGATAGCCAAGTGTAGCCCTGATTGAATTTGAAATCCATTTTGCATGCTCAGAACTGGCCTTGACTAACACTCTCTCCCCCTTTATGACTTCTTGGGCTACATGATCTCTCACATCATCTTTCTGGAACCTTATTTGGCTGTCCAAATACTTATGCCCTCTTTAAAGAAAGGTCTAAGCTTGGTAAGCTGTTCAGAAATGACCTTCTGGAGTCCTGATGGCAGTCTTGACAGCAGTTAGTTCAGCTTGAAAGAGTTTATCAAAATCAGCTTTGGCAGCAGCAGAGGAGGTTGATGGTTCATCAGACTTTTTCTTGAGTTCAGTGACTATGGCATTGTGAGATGCAGTCAAGTTATCATTCATCCTGAGTTGATTCTCCAGCACATAGCCTTGCTTTAGTGCTATATCTTCTACTTTCTCTTTGATTGTTTTCTTGATGTTTAGCCAGATAGACCACTGCATGAGCACCCTTTGTAAAACAATCAGTCATTTCCTTTTTATTAAGGTTCATTTCAAACCTTATTGACTTGATTTCCTGTCCTAGATCAGATTGTAGTGCCTTGTGCCCTTCATCAACATAAGTTTTCTAAAGCCTTCCTTTGTCATCCATCTTGATTTGCATGCAAGCAGTAGAGCACTGTAATCAGTGGATGGAGCTTGTTGAACTAAGAATGTTGTGCAACAGTTTGGAGAGCCTTCTTGTAGCTCTGGCTCCTTCTTTTGAAAACAAAGAACTTCTTTTTCTTAGCTTGCTCAGCTTCATCATCTTCAGATTCTGATGTACTGGTATATCCACCCTATCCTTAGGGCTGGATGGTTTTTCAGTGTGCACATCTTGTGCCTTCTCAGTATCTAGCCTTATAGGCTCTTCTTGAATATCCAAATTCTCCCCCTCAGCAGCAGCATCCTTTCTCTGCATCAGCAGCATTCTTTTCCATATCAAAATCATCCTGATCTAAATTCAGAAGAGATCTTCCATTGTGTATTCTGCTGGAGACTGTGCAGGAGATGTACTGGTTTCATCAGCTACAACAGATGTGTCTTGGAGAACAACATCTGGTTCTTGAGTTGCTGGCTGATTTTGCTGATGGTCATCAGACAAATCAGAATTTATTATAGAAAAATTCAAAGTATTAAGGTCAACAAGTACCTCTTGAATGAGGAGGGTGGCTTGCTCACTCTCCAGTGTAGATGGTTCTGCTACACCTGGAAGCTCCCCCTGGATGTCAGCTGGCTCCTGAGGAGCAGGTGATCTCTCTGCAGCCTTATCCATTGGACTATCAGGAGTGAAGACCACATGTTCTTCACTGCCTGGAGCTGCTGGAGGACTCTTGAGGCACAACAGCAGTCTTCCTCTTCTTCCTGGAGGAGAGTCTTTCTTAGAAGCTTGTTTTCAGGGGTGGTCAATTCCTGGACACCAGCACCCTTTCCCATCTAGAGAATATTCTTGAGTCCATTCTCCTCATGTGATTGATTTTTGTTCCTGCAG
Organism: Platanthera guangdongensis; assembly: GCA_039583875.1. Classification (NCBI taxonomy): domain Eukaryota; kingdom Viridiplantae; phylum Streptophyta; class Magnoliopsida; order Asparagales; family Orchidaceae; genus Platanthera; species Platanthera guangdongensis. The sequence goes on from CM077158.1 coordinate 239,131,014, forward strand.
CAGAGCTCATTACCTCTGGAATTGATCCAGCCAGGTAGAGACTTAGTATCCTGCCCAGATTGGGCTTCTTCAGACTTTCTTTTACTTTCTCAAAGACAATCATAGACCAGTCTGTCTTAAGGTTGAAGATGATTCTGGTCATGATACTGAACATAGAGGCTGACACCCTGTCATGCCCTCCTGGTTTGCTTAGAATAACCTTGCCTACAACTTCAGACAGGAATTTGCCTTGATTGTTCATCCCCTTCCTGTTGAAAACTGATCCTATTTTCATCTTAGGATCAAGACACACCAAGTGAGTGCTTCTCTGGTCTTAGATGTGGTCACTTCCTCTTCTTCTTGAATCTTAGGTAGCTGAAGTACCTTCTCAAAGACTTGGGTGAAACCTTGACCTTGGTTCCATGCACTCTGGATTTGATTCTGGATCCAGAGTCGTCCACAGTTGCTCCAGTAAGAAATTCAATCACTTCTTTCTTCCATATCTTGGTTGGCTCTGAAACCAAGTATTCCAGTCCTGAATCGCTGACTAGGGTTATCACTGATTTGATTTCCTGATCACTGTCGTCGAATGCGCCTCGCACGAGCTCATAGCCTTCGTTTACGTTCTCTTCCAGCTTGGGAGCCATTAGGGTGTTGAGAATTAGTCTTTAGAGAAGAGAAATGTCGACACATGAGTTTTAGTCTCGAAACTCTGAAAGCGTGTCGACAAACACAAACAGAACCCTATTTATACCTTTCTTGTTTGAAGACGAACAGGCGGGATGAATTTCTAAAGATGTGTCGACACTGTCAATAAGTGTCGACACTGACTTATAATGTCTCGACACACATGTGTCGACACAAGTTTAGTCAACAGATTTTATGTGTCGACACTTGGTGAAGTGTCGACACCACTATACTCGACATGTAGTCGAGACTTTACTTAGAAAAATTCTGAGTAAAACTTAAGTGTCGACACTTTATTGGATGTGTCGACACCTACTCGACATGTGTCGACACTAACATTCTGAAGTGTCGACACTAACTTCCTAGATGTGTCGACACCATTTTCCTGAAGTGTCGACACTTACTATTCTGTGTCGACATAGACTTGTCTATGTGTCGACACCTTTTTACTTAGCCAATTTTTGTTCTGTATACTTAATCTAAGTTTATCATACCTAGTTCAATTTTGAACCTATTAAACTTAGCTTCATCTAAGGGCTTAGTGAACATATCAGCTATCTGATTATCAGTTCTAACATATTCAAGTGTAATATCATTTCTTTCTACATGCTCCCTAAGAAAGTGATATTTAATCTCAATATGTTTAGTTCTACTATGTGATACAGGGTTGTTAGCTATTGAAATAGCACTAGTAGAATCACAATAAAGTGGAGTTCTACTTACCTGACATCCATAGTCTTCTAGCTGATGTTGAATCCACAGAAGTTGAGCACAGCAACTTCCTGCAGCTACATATTCTGACTCAGCTGTGGAGATGGCCACACTGGTTTGCTTCTTACTACTCCATGAAATGAGTCTTCCACCTAGGAACTTGACAGGATCCAGTTGTGCTCTTTCTATCTTCTTTGCATCCTGCAAAGTCTGCATCTGAATAGCCTGTTAGATCAAAATCTCCATTCCTAGGGTACCAGAGGCCTAGATAGGGTGTGCCCTTTAGATATCTCAAGATTCTCTTGACTGCAGTCAAGTGAGATTCTTTGGGGCAGGCTTGATACCTGGCACAAACACATGTAGCATACATAATGTCAGGCCTACTTGCAGTCAAGTATAGTAGGGAGCCAACTATCCCTCTATACAAGGTTTCATCTACAGGTTTCCCTGCATCATCCTTGCTTAGAGACATACTTGACCCCATAGGAGTCTTCATGGTACTGGAGGAATCCATACCATATTTCCTTATGAGTTCTAGGGTGAACTTAGACTGACATATGGATAGACACTTTCAGTCTGTTTAACTTGGAGACCCAAGAAAAACTTCAGTTCTCCCATACTACTCATTTCAAATTGACTCTGCATAAGCTTTGCAAACTTTTTGCAAAGGCTACTTTCAGTAGACCCAAATATAATGTCATCTACATATATTTGGACAAGTATTACTTTGCCTCTAGATTCCCTAAGGAATAGAGTCTTATCTATTTTCCCCTTGTGAACTTGTTCTCAATGAGGAAACTAGATAGGGTTTCATACCAAGCTCTAGGAGCTTGCTTTAACCCATACAATGCTTTCCTAAGTCTATAGACATAATGTGGAAGAGTAGAATCAACAAAACCTGAAGGCTGCTCCACATATACTTCTTCTTTTAAATTACCATTAAGGAATGCTGACTTCACATCCATTTGGTATACTTTGAATCCTTGGTAGGTTGCATAGGCCAAGAACATCCTTATGGCTTCCAGTCTGGCTACTGGAGCAAAGGTTTGATCAAAATCAATACCTTCTTCTTGCCTATATCCTTTTGCAACCAGTCTTGCCTTATTCTTAATGATGACACCTTGTTCATCTAACTTGTTCCTGTAGATCCACTTTGTTCCTATCACATTGTGATCTTTAGGCTTAGGAACCAGATCCCACACCTTGCATCTTTTGAACTGATTAAGCTCCTCCTGCATTGCTTCAGTCCACTGTGGATCTTGTATAGCTTCTTCAAATTTCTTTGGTTCTATTTGAGACAGAAAACTTGAATATACTACAGCATTCTGATTTCTGCTCCTTGTCTGAACACCTTGTCTTGGATCTCCAATGATCAGCTCTACTGGATGATCTCTTAGATGCCTGTTGGCTGGAGGCATCCTTACTTCTGGTTGAACTTCTTCAGCATCTTCATCAAGCTGAGTTCCTTGTACTTCAACAGCTCCTTGTACATGTAGTTCTCCCCCTGGACATAAACCATCTTCTTCTACTTGCTGTCTTGCAGCAGGTACATCTTCTATGGTTAGCTTGTCCATCTTCTTAGTAAGACCTGTAGGGCTGCACACACTACTAGACAACTCATTGTTAATTAGTTGTGTTTCATCAAAAACTACATGCACAGACTCCTCTACAACTTGTGTGGTCAAGTTGTAGACTCTATAAGCCTTACTATTATTGTTGTACCCAACAAACACTCCCTCTTGGGACTTGGCAGCAAACTTAGTTAAGTAAGACTTCCCATTGTTAAGTATGAAGCATTTACAACCAAAGATCCTAAAATAGGACAGATTTGGTTTCCTGCCTTTCACTACTTCATAGGGGGTCTTGTTTAACCTTCTTAGTGATGGTAGCCCTATTTATCACATGGCATGCAGTGTTAACTGCTTCAGCCCAGAAATATTCTGGCAGTGATGAATCACTTAATAGGGTTCTACCAGCCTCTATCAAGGTCCTATTTTTCCTTTCAGCAATGCCATTTTGCTGAGGTGTTCTAGGTGAAGAGAATTCTTGAAATATCCCATAGTCTTCACACAGCTTTTTCATGCTTTCAGACTGAAACTCAGTACCATGGTCACTTCTAATTTTGACCACTGTACAGTTCAATTCATTCTGAATTTGCTTAACAAAACTATAGAAGACACTAGGTGTTTCAGATTTCTGCTTTAAGAAGAACACCCAGGAAAACCTTGAGTAGTCATCAACAACTACAAAGGTGTAGACCTTCCTACCTAAGCTGTGAACTGGCATTGGACCAAATAGATCCATATGCAAGAGGTATAAACACCTCACAGCATCTTTGTTGTCTAAGCTTCTAAAGGTGGATTTAGTCTGCTTGCCCTTTTGACAAGCTGAGCAAATGCCATCTTTGACACACTTAACTTGAGGACCATTCCTCACTAACTCTTTACTAAAGAGTTTGTCCAATAGTCTTGTAATTAAGATGAGCAAGCCTCTTGTGCCATTTGACACATTGAGAGACTGTCTCATCAGCTACAAGACAGACTGGAGAACAATTGTTCTCAACCATAATGTCTAAGCAGTAGACATTTCTCTTTCTATATCCAGTCAAAATGATCTCTTGATCACTTGACCTCTTGATATGACAACCATTTTTAACAAATGAGATGTCATACCCTACATCACTTAATTGACTTATACTAATGAGGTTGTGTTTCAAACCTTTAACATAAGCCACTTGAGTAATGGTAACAAGGTTAGAAGAAATGTTACCAAACCCTTTGATGATTCCTTTTTCAGAACCACCAAAGGTCACCTTTGGACCATTTTTGATTGGGATGTAGTCCTTCAGTAGTCCCCTAGTTCCAGTCATGTGTCTGGAACAACCACTATCCAAGTACCATGTAGGGGTATGGTCACTTGGATTCACCTGCAAAACAAATTAATGAACCTTAGAACCCAAAGTAAACTTGGGTCCTTGGTGATTGTTAGTTTGCAATTTGACATAGCTACCTGCTGGCTTTCCAACAGGTAACTTGCTACTCAACTTGGCACTGGCATTGTGCCAACAATCCAAGGCAAAGTGGCCAACCTTGCCACAACACCAGCATTCAAACTTGTTGTACCTTTGCTTAGGTACAACCTTTGCTGTCTTGACCACAGCAGCCTTGTTGAATGTTGGGGCTTTGCCCTTGGACTTGGACTGATCCTGAACAGTCCTCACAGGCATAACAAAACCCAATCCAACCTTTCCTTTATGATGAACAAATTCATCAATCAAGGGTAGCACTGATTTAGGTTTTGAAAACCTAGCAACTAGCTCTTTTTCCTTCTGGAGATTGATCTCCAGCAACTTAATTTGATCATTTTTAAATGTAATAGTACCCATCTGAATCACAGTAATGTGTTTCAGCCTGGCTACTTCATTCAGTTTTTGATCATACTCCTTCTCAAAATCTGTTGCAGCTGCCTTGAGATCAGCAATCTCCTTTGCCTGACTTTTGGCTAGGATCTTGCTTTTCTTATAGGCTTGCAACAGTACTTGGTATTCATCTAAGAGCTGATGAATATCTCCCTCAGATTCAGAATCACTTCCATCACTTGATGAAGATGATTCTGACTCTGAACTAGAACTGGAATCTGAACTTGGAGTTGGACTTTGTACCTGACTAGGTCCTGGCTGCTCCAGGATTTTGGTACTTTCAGTCAATGCCATTAGTCCTTGGCACTGAACCTCTTCTTGATCATAGATTGATTCCATGATCTGCATAAACTCTTCTTCTTCTTCAGCAAATAGCCCTATGTAGGCTTCAGCATCTGTCTCAGTGTCTGAAGAAGAAATGTCTGAAAGAGTCTTCTCATTCTTTGCAACAAAGGACTTCTCCTTCTTTCCTTTGAAGTGAGTCTTCTTTTTGTCACTGGATTCTTTCCTTCTTTCAGGACAATCTGCAATTACATGACCCTGTCTATTGCAGCAGTAACACACAATCTTAGACCCAGTTGCCTTGCTAGTCTTTGTCCTATGCTTGTCCTTCTTTGAAGGCTTCTTCTCCTGATACTGAACTTCTTTCCCTTTGAAAAAGAAGGTCTGGACTTCCACTGTTTCTTCTTCAGGAATTTCTGAAAATGTCTGGTAAATGCAGCAAAGTCTTCATCACTTTCACTGCTTGTAGATTTAGTGCTAACAGACTCATCAGATTCTGATTCAACTACCTCTGGAGGAGGAGTTGATGACTTAGTCCTGTTCTTTCTAGGTACTTCTGACTTAAAGGCAACAGTCCTTTCCCTGTGTTCAGTCCTTGTTGACTTTTCCTCCTCTTTTCTTACTGACAATTGCATCTCATAAGATAACAACTTGCCAAACAGTGTGGGAGGAGGAATTTCTCCCAACTTTGCCATTTCTCTGATGGCACAGATCTTAGTGTCCCAATCTTTGGTTAGGGACCTCAAGAACTTATCATTCAATTCATAGTTTGTGAACTCCCTTCCATAGGACATGAGTTCATTAACAATTCTGTAGAACTTTTTGTAGCATTCAGTGATGCTATCTCCTCTTCCTTGCCTAAAGCTCTCATATTCTTGATTAAGCAAGGATTTCCTATCTTGTCTTACTTCTTCAGAACCTTCCATGTAGACAATGAGGGTATCCCACATTTCTTTTGCTGTTTTACAGTGAATGAGGTTCTGGAAGGTGGCATCATCAATTGCACTAACTATGATGTTCTGTGCCCTTTTGTCCATTGTAGCTAGGACAATCTCATCCTTGGTCATCTCAGAAAAATCCTTTGGAGTTCTCTGTGTAGCATCCAAGACTGAAATCTTCATGGGCACATAAGGCCCTTCCTTGACTGTGATGTAGATCCTAGGGTCAGAGGCCTCCATGAACAGCCTTACCCTTTCTTTCCAGATTCCAAATATCTCTTTTCTACAAATGGGTAGTTTCATTGAACCCAATTCCTTGTGATTCTCTGAAGACCCCATGTTTCTTGATTTTCTTGAAACTGTTTCCTGACTTATATTGAATCTGCCAAACTGGATCTCCTCAGACAGTTAGTCCTTTTTGAGGAACCTCCCTCTGATACCACTTGAAAGATATGGTACCTAAACACCTAGAGGGGGGGGGGGTGAATAGGTGACCTAAACCTTTTTAAAACTTTGTTGGCAGCACAACAATTATTTCACAGATTACTACAGCTAACAGCAATTACAGAAATCAAACAATTAATCCACAGCACAGCACAGCACACCACAGCAAACACACTAATTTATAGTGGTTCCCCAATCTTTGGGTACATCCACTTTCCCCTTCGCCTATCTAGCAGTGTACTAGATTCGGCCAAACTTCTCCACTAACTCAGAACCAAACTAGGTTCCTACCTCAGGCCCAAAGCCTTACACTCAGCCAAAAGGCCTACACTCAGCCACCTAGGCCTACACTCAGCCAATTAAGGCCTACACTCAGAGTTCTTCAACTCCTACACTCAGGCAACCAAGCCCTACCCTCAGCCTTTATAAAATAGGCTTACAATTCTCTCAGATCCAATGGATCCTACAATTTAAAATAGAAAGTAAAATAGATAACTCTACAACTCAGAAATAGGAGAGGAGTTGAGAGATTCTTGAAGAGTTCTTGGAAGAACTCAGTTAGATCCAAACTGACTTAGCTTCCTTCAAAGCTTCTTGATTAGAACTGAATTAGTCTGAATCTTCTGCAGTTGTTCCTTGACCTCTGCTTCTTGAAATCCAGATGACTCTGAATTCTTCTTCTCAGCCTTAGTTCCAAAGACTGAATACTTAGTTGGAGCTCTCTCTCTCCAACTTCTTAGATCTGCTGATGCACAGCAAGATCTTCTTGTGTTGATCCTCAATATATCACTTTTACAAAGATCTGAACTCTCTCTGTAAAAACTTTGTCAACCACTTCTATATTACTTCAACAATCAATCTCTTAATCTCAATCATATCTTCTGTAACTATGAGTGCCTATTTATAGGCTTCCTTCATGGTAACCGGCTGGTTCGGTTCATAACAGACTTCTGATATCACTGTCAGTTGATGTAGACCGGCTGGATCGGCAGCTGTCATGTCAACCAGTCACTTCTTGAAATTCCTCTAACTGTCAGATAGTGTCGAGACTTTCTGTTCTTAAGTGTCGACACTTATAGGCCAAGTGTCGACACATGTTGTGTAAGTGTCGACACAAGTCTACAAGGTGTCGACACATTTCCTTGTTTGTCTCGACACAGTTTCTTCTGCATGTGTCGACACTGAAATTGAGTGTCGACACAAGTACTTGTACTTCATTCTTTAACTGTATTCTTCTAAGTGTCGACACATCTCCTTTGTGTCGACACATCTTCATGTGTAGAAACTGTCAAGTGTCGACACTGCTTCTTGGTGTCGACACAAGTCTTTACTTTTGTTTCTTCAGCTGAGTGTCGACACATTCCTTTAGTGTCGACACTTGTACTTAGAATATTTTGTAACTTTTCTGATCTTGCTAAGTGTCGACACAGCTCCTTGTGTCGACACTTACTTCAAGTGTAGAGTCTTCAACTAAGTGTCGACACATTGTGCTGAGTGTCGACACTTTCTTCAAGTGTTGACTCCTCTGGTTGTGTGTCGACACATTGTGCTGAGTGTCGACACTTACTTTAAATACTGAGTCTTTAGCTAAGTGTCGACACATTGTGCTGGGTGTCGACACTTACTTCAAGTGCTGACTCTTCTGCATAGTGTCGACACATTGTGTTGAGTGTCGACACTTGTACTTAGATTCTGCAGACTTTTGCTGAGTGTCGACACTTACTTCAAGTGTCGACACTTTCTGGTGTTGACTCAGCTCTTCTAGGTGTCAACACTTCTGCTAAGTGTCGACACAGCTTTTCTGCATTCTTCTTCACTGAGTGTCGACACAGCTCCAAGTGTCGACACTTTCTGACTGGTGTCGACTCTTCTTCCCAGGTGTCGACACAATGACTCCAAGTGTCGACACTGCTTGTCTGGGTGTCGACACAAGCTTTCTCAAGTGTCGACACTTTCCCTCTGGGTGTCGACACATGGACTTAGAATTTTTAGCTTCAGTCCAGTGTATTCCTAACCTGCACAAGTAACTCAAACAAACATCAAATACACTATGATGTATATCATTGAGTTAGGTGAGGCTTCTTCAAATCAGATACATTTGACCAATGTACCCAACAGAGGTGGCGGAGGAAGAGCTCACTCGACCGACCCCAAGGAAGGTGAAGGTGGATGGAGCCTCGGGGAGACATTCCCTGGGGGTGAGGGTGATCTTGGAGAGCCCCTAGGGAACTAGAATTGAGCAGACAGTAGTGGTGCTCTTCCCCATCACAAATAATCAGGCCGAGTATGAGGCCGTGATAGCAGGGCTGCGCCTGGCCAAGAAGCTAGGGGTGTTGGACGTGGAGGTCCTCACTGACTCCATGGTGGTAGCTTCCCAGATCAACTGGGAGTTTGAGGCAATAGAGCCTACCTTGCGGTTATACTTAGCCAAAGTGAAGGGGGTTATCGACACATTCCAAATTTTTTTTATCCGACACGTGCCCCGGGAGGAGAACGAGCAGGTCGACCAACTAGCGAAGCATGGTCCCCAGGTGGGGGGGACTATCACCGATCTATTTTGTCCTTCCATCGAAGAGGGAGATCTCATGGAGATAGATCAACGGTCCTCGTGGATGGACTCGGTCACAACCTTCCTTTCCATGGGAGAGTATCCAGAGGGGGTGGACAAGAAGAAGCTCAGGTACAAATCGGCATACTACCTCCTCCGGGACGGGCAGTTGTACAGGAAGACTCTCTCAGGGATGTTGGCTCGTTGCGTGGCCGAGGGGGAAGTACAAAGAATCTTGGAAGAAGTCCACTCCGGGGAGTGTGAGAGTCACTCCGGGAGTCGGACCCTGGAAGGAATGATCGTCAGGCAAGGGTATTTTTGGCCCACCCTGGGCCGCGATGCGACATAGTTCACAAGAAGATGCCACAAGTGCCAGTTGTTTGTCCCCCTCCAGCTATAGCCAGCTCAACGACTCAAGAGTATCACAGCCCCCTGACCCTTTGCCATTTGGGGGATGAACTTGGTTGGACTGTTCCCCCAGGCCAGTGGGCAAAGGAGGTTCCTGCTGGTAATAATCGATTATTTCTCTATGTGGTTGGAGGTGAAGGCGCCGGCCAAGGTAACCTCCCAGGTCATCAGAAATTTTGTTTGGGGAGAGATCATCTGCCTCCATGGGCAGCCCCGGGCCATTGTCACGGACAACGGGCCCCAGTTCGACAGTGCAGAGTTCACTAGTTTCTGCGAGCAGCTTGGGATTGACCTCAGGTTTGCCTCGGTCCACCACCCCAAGAGCAACGGGCAGGTGGAGGCCTCCAATAAGATCATTGTTAACCTCCTAAAGAAGAAAGAGGAAAATCTGAAAGGAAGCTAGGTGGAGCAAATTCCCACGGTTCTCTGGGCCCTGAGGACCACCCCCAACACCGCGATAGGGGAGACTCCTTTCAAGCTCTCTCATGGGTGTGAGGCATTACTCCCCGTGGAATTCAAAGTACAAACACCTCGAGTTGTCGCAGCAGGGGAAGGCATGGAAGAATGGCAGGCCGAGAACGAGGAAGAGCTGCGACTCTCTTGACATGGTGGAGGAGCTGCGGGACCTTTCCGCCATCCGACAAGAAGAAGTGAAGAGGAGGATGACCAAATACTTTGACAAGCACGTCAAAGTCAAACAGTTTGCGGAAGGGGACTTGGTGCTGAAGAAGGTGGATGCAGCGGGAAGGTCGACAACCGTGGGGAAGCACAACCCCAGCTGGGAAGGCCCGTTCATCGTAAAAGAGACATTAAGTTCAGGGGGGTATCAACTCCGAAATGTAAAGGGCGAGACCCTAAGTCTCACCTGGAGCGGTGATGACTTGAAGCGCTTTTTTCCTTAGAACATGTAAGTGGTGTTTTGATTCTTAATGAAGTTCTTTGACATGTCAATATTGTCACAGTAGTTTGTATGAAAAGATGAAGTGTACTTGGACCTCGAGCAGATCCCGCTGTCAGACTCTCACCTAGCTGACAGGGCTGGAAGTCACTCGGTGTCAATCTTAGACCCCGAGCAGATCCCGCTGTCAGGCTCTCACCTAGCTGACAGGGCTGGAAGTCACTCGGTGTCAGCCTTGGACCCCGAGCAGATCCTGCTGTCAAGCTCTCACCTAGCTGACAGGGCTGGAAGTCACTCAGTGTCAACCTTGGACCCCGAGCAGATTCCGCTGTCAGGCTCTCACCTAGCTGACAGGGCTGGAAGTCACTCGATGGTGTCAACCTTGGACCCCGAGCAGATCCCGGTGTCAGGCTCTCGCATAACTGACAGGTCTGGAAATCACTCAGTGTCAACCTTGGACCCCGAGCAGATCCCGCTGTCAGGCTCTCACCTAGCTGACAGGACTGGAAGTCACTCGGTGTCAACCCTGGACCCCGATCAGATCCCGCTGTCAGGCTCTCACCTAGCTGACAGATCTGTAAGTCACTCGGTGTCAACCTTAGACCCCGAGCAGATCCCGCTGTCAGGCTCTCACCTAGCTGATAGGGCTGGAAGTCACTCGATGGTGTCAACCTTCGACCCCGAGCAGATCTCGCTGTCAGGCTCTCACCTAGCTGATAGGGCTGGAGATCACTCGGTGCCAGCCTTTGACTCCGAGCAGATCCTGTTGTCAGGCTCTCACCTAGCTAACAGGGCTGGAAGTCACTCGGTGTCAACCTTGGACCCCAAGCAGATCCCGCTGTTAGGCTGTCACCTAGAGGACAGGTCTGGAATTCACTCGGTGTCAACCTTGGACCCCAAGCAGATCTCGCTGTCAGACTCTCACCTAACTGACAGTGCTGGAAGTCACTTGGTGTCAGCCTTGGACCCCGAGCAGATCCCGATGTCAGGCTCTCACCTAGCTGACAGGGCTGGAAGTCACTGAGTGTCAGCCTTGGACCCCGAGCAGATCCCGCTGTCAGGCTCTCACCTAGCTGACAGGGCTGGAAGTCACTCGGTGTCAGCCCTGGACCCCGAGCAGATCCCGCTATCAGGCTCTCACCTAGCTGACAGGGCTGGAAGTCACTCGGTGTCAGCCTTGGACCCCGAGAAGATCTCGCTGTCAGGCTCTCACCTAGCTGACAGAGCTGTAAGTCACTCGGTGTCAGCCTTGGACCCCGAGCAGATCCAACTGTCAGGATCTCACCTAGCCGACAAGGCTGGAAGTCACTCGGTGTCAGCCCCGGACCCCGAGCAGATCTCGCTTTCTAGCTCTGACCTAGCTGACAGGGCTGGAAGTCACTCGGTGTCAGCCTTAGATCCCGCTGTCAGGCTATCACCTAGCTGACAGGGCTGGAAGTCACTCGATGTCAACCTTGTACCCCGAGCAGATCACGCTGTCAGACTCTCACCTAGCTGACAAGGCTGGAAGTCACTCAGTGTCAACCTCAAACCCCGAGCAGATCCCGTTGTCAGGATCTCACCTAGCTGGCAGGGCCGGATGTCACTCAGGGAAAGTCCTACACTCTCCAGGTAGTGTCCAATGGGTTTGGCATCTCCTAGGAATAATTGGAGAGAGGCTTGGCATAGGCGAGTTAGAACTCGCCAGCTCAGCTTGGCCTCGACAGAAGGGTGGCGAGCCAGGCCCTTGGACCTCGCTGAAGGGAGGCGGGCTCCGGCAGGACGCTCCACCCCTTCTCAGTTTTACTTGTAATATTTTATGATGTTGGTCTTATATTGATAAAAATAGGCAGCCCGCGAGCGAGCTGGGGTTGATGTGCCCAGTGCGGCGGGTAGTCCAGCCCAGGATCGTCTAAGAATTGGCGAGCTCTCAAAGTATGCTCTCGAGAGCGAGTCCTAACAACTGTCCTACTCGCAAAACCTATCTACGCGGGGTCATCAAGGGAAGGGCTCGCGAGCAAGCAGAACACATCAAAGATATACAAAAAAAGATAGAAAGAAATGGACAAGGTTATAATCAAAAATGTATTCCATTGAATAGTAATATTAACAGATGGAGCTCGCATCGGCGAGATTACAAAAGAAAAATACATGATTAGCCCTAGCCCCCTAGCCGGATTGGTGATCTCCCCCCCCCCCTCCGCCGGACAGGTCATGGAAGCATTTCCCAAAGAGCGCGTCAAGGCTGTCCTCCTTCTCGCTGGGCGGCGTCGCCGGGAACAGGCTCGACATCAGGTCCCGGACTGAGATCTCCTCGCAACCCTCCACCAGCACTCATGTATCCTTCATCATCTGGAGGGTACATTTGGCGGTTTGGATCGAGTTGATCTGCAGCCTCTCGGCGGCATCAGCCTCGCCGAAGATCCTCGGGCTCTTGTAGGGGAAGGCGGGCTCGACGTCGCGAGCCGAGAAGAAAATCTCCTCTTGGCGGCGGACCTCGCGGTTGAGGCCCGTGTTCTCCTCCATCAGCTTCGTGTTCGTCCCCTCTAGCTCGGCAAGGCGGGCGCGCAGCTGGCCGATCTCCTCTTCTTGCCTGGCGGCGTGAGCTCGCAACTCCCCAGCAGCCTTGGCATCCGGATAAGAGAGGCAGTACCTTAGCAACAGAGCAGAAAATACTAAGTAAAAAGGGGAAAAGGATAGGCAACAACCCTATACTTACCAGTCCGTCGACGGCTTGGGTTAGAAGATTCTCAGCAATGCTGAGCTGCCTCGCCAAGTCGACGGCCTTGTCCTTGGCGACGTCACGTGCTTGCTCGGACTTCTGGAGGAGGTTGCTGAGGTTGAAGCTGCGGCGGACCACCATGTGGTGGAGCTCCATAGCTCGCATATGGGCCTGCAAACCCTCATGGCTCAGCTGCCGCAGGGGGACGCCATTGTAGGTGTCGATGTCCTCGCGACCATATAGGCCGAAGCCTAGGGCATAGGCATGACCGGTGGCGGGCTCGCGTTCAGCCCAGGAGGGGTGGAGGGTGGATAAGGAGACTCGGTGGGACAGCTCGTCCCACTGTACCATAGGCTCGCCCGCCGAGTCCTTCCACCTTCCCCACAAAGACGAAGAGGGGGTGTTCCTTCGGCGGGGTTGGTTCGCGAGCCGCCTTCTTAGCTGCAGGGGGAGCAAAGGTCGTCGCGGGAGGAGCAGGGGTCTTGCTACCTTCCTTCCCCTTGCTGGTGATCTATTTGAGCGGGCTCTCCGGTGACCCGTCGGGGATGACTTCGGGTGAGCTCATGCACTTGGGGCTTTGTTGTTGTTGATGTTGTTTCGCCTGCGGAGCCAGCACAACTCTTCTCATCTTTTTTGGTAGTTGTTGGCGACAGGGCGGACTCGATCCCGCATCCTCAGGTCGCCTCTTGCTGGAAGAGAGTTTAGAGAAGGCCGCCTCATCTCGGCAGGCTGTCGTCGCCGCCCTCTCGCGAGCCAGAGGGTCCGCGTGTAACCCCGAGTCCGCAAACGGCGGGTTCATGGGAATTAGCCGCTCCCCTGCATAAAAGAACTTGGAAAAATTAGAAGATTTCTAGGACAATGTGGCGAGCTCGGCAATGGGGAGAAAACGATACCTTCGCAGGGCAGGACGGGGCGGAGAGAGTCGAGGCCCCTTCGCAGGAAGGCGACCTCGAAATCCTTGTGAATGAAGAACTTGTGGAGCTCAACATCGTTGACGGACACGGCAGGCGGGCGGTAGACCTCCTCGGCCTTCTGCTGAGGGGAGAAAGAGATATTGCTGAGATCGCCCTTGATGAAGGCGATCTTCGTCATCCAATTGTGGTGTTTGTTCGCGATCTCGCGAACCTTGATCAGCGAGCCCATGAAGTAGGCAACGCCATCCGGCGTCGCCTTGTAGTAAAAGAGTTTCCTGAACACCGTCAGGTTGAACTCTATCCTCTCTCATCGGAGGTAGCTCGCGAACGCCACCATCATGGCGATGGCGTTCGAGTTCAGTTGTGTGGGCACCGCGCCGTAGTACTTCAAGATTTGGCGGATTTCCGGCCAAAGGGGGAGTCACAACCCCACCTCAAAGTGCAAGATGGGGAACGCGAGTTCGTCGTCATAGAAGGTGTTGATGGCCTCCCCCTCCCTGGGCCGGCGCGCTTCAAAGCCGGGCGACACATGGTCGCCAACAAATTCAGCGAGCTCGGCCTCGCTAGTGTGCCCCTCGAAGAAGCAGTAGTCTCTGAAATGTTGGCACATTTGGTGCGGCCGTTGGCGTCAGGATTGGTCTTGCCCATGCTCGCAAGACGGGGTGGAGCGCGAGTACGAAAGAGAAGGGGCACAAAAAGAGATAGAAAAAACACAGTTAAGGTGGTAGTACGGGGTTGGTGTGGGGGGGGGGGGCTATTTACAAAAAAAGAAATTTGGGGTCAAGCTGTCCAATCAGCCCAACTCGCCATCCCAGCACGCCAACCCCCAGCTCGCCAACTTCCGGCGCGTTCCATCCCGCGCCAAGTTAAATAAAAAGCAATACTTATTATTTGAATACCACACATCTAAGAATGTTGTTATTTATTACAGCAGTCAAGTGTAGGAATAAGAAAACAAGGCGCACGAGCAGGGGAAAGCAGGAGGCGAGTGCCGGTCGGCTCGGCAAGGGAGCCGCCTTCTATCTACCCCGGTCTCGCATCCCCCCGTCCCCCAGACTGCCGCGTGTGGAGAAGCTCGCGAATCCTCCCCGAATTCCTCTGCGCCACCGAGAGGCCGTCGTCAATCTCATCTAGAAGCTGGGAAGGAGACGTCATCTTGCCAGCCTGACTGCTTCACACCTCGTCAGCAAGACGCACGTAGTCACGTTGTAACGCCTCATTGACTTCTAGCACCTCGCGCAGCCTGCGCACAAGTTTCTTGAAAAGCTTTACCCCCCTCCTCGTCAGCTCACCTTGCTCCACTTCAGGACCTAGGTAAGAGTCCATCGAGCTCGGGGAGGGGAGGGGAGAGTAGTGGGCTGCCCGCGAAGACTCCTCGACAGCGGATTGGCTGGGGGGAGCTGTGAAGACAGAAACATCAGCAAGGGGAGGTGTGCTGGAAAATCACATGACAAGAATCCAAGGCCAAGTTTACCTGACGAGCTTGGCATCTCCAAGGAGGTGTGGGGAGGGACAAACCTCAGGTCCTTCCCGCGGCCTGGGCTGCGCGTTCCCGGTGAGAGGAGCTCGAATCCCGGGATGGAGATGGTTTCCACACCTGCCCCCGTAGTCACGACAGCTCGTTGAGGGGAGGGGGGGCACCGACGAGTTCGGTTTCTACGAGCCCACCCCCAAGGTCCCAGGGGGGGACGGGTCGCGGGGATGGTTCTCCGGAGTTATGAATCGCGAGTCACCGAGTGTGGTCTTGGCTCACGGGGTGGGGTCTCGCAGTGTGGTGCCCTCCATGCCATCCAGCTGGCTGTCCGGGCTGTCGCAGAGGTCAACAACATTCTTGCCCTTTTCAAGGGCAGGCAGAGTGGAGGAGTCGGTCCCATGCTCCAAGGTGGTTCTTAGGTCATCGTAAATGGGCTCGGCCGCTTGAGGAAACAGTTTCATCCTCTTGGAGTTAGGCTCGGCAGAGTCACCCTACGGGACAGCGGGCGGAACCACAGTCAAGGCAGCTACGCGAGCAGCTGAGGTCTGGCTAACCCGCTCAAGCCACTCTTGGATCTCCTTTGGGATCGACATCTCGACAGGGCTAGAGCAAAGGGAATGGCAAGAGTCAGGCAGGTATGCATGTGTGTATATATAGGCACAGGTGGACCCCACCCGAAGATTCTCTTTGGTTCACCCCGCACTCGCCGAACACTTGGGGTTGGATGTTTCTTTCCGAGCTTTGCCAAGCTCAAAAGGAGCGGGGATTGTGTACAACCTCGTATCCGTCGAGTGGGGTCGCCAGGAACCAGACCGGCCGGTTTAGATCACCCAGGCAGCAGGTGAGCTCGGCAGGGAAATCTGAAGGCAGTAGGCGAGCTCAGCAGGGAAATCTTAAGGCCGAGCTCGGCATTCGTCGACCCCGAGCTCGGCACTCGCCGAGCTAAGCCCGGGCTTCGTCGAGCTAAGCTCGACTAATGAAGGAAGATCGAATGGCGAGCACCGCAGCCAGCTCACACACGTCCTATGGAGCTCGACAAACAGTAGGCGAGCAGGACCTTTAGGGGTGGACGAGCTCCTCAGCTCACCCAGATCTATGAGGTACTTTTTACTATTTTGCCCCCGCTGGCATGCTCATAGCCTTTCAGAACAGTGGAGTTACGTTGTTGGCAGCCAATATGGACTGCACATAGCCGTTCAGAACATCGGGAGTTGGCTATTTGTAGGCCGTTTTCAGAAATCTATAAATAGGACTCAAGGGGTACCTCAGAAAGCATGCTTCTTGTGTCCTCTTGCTCCATCTCTCAAGTGCTTTCCGAGGATACCTAAGCTCGGCCTTTGGCTAAGGAGGAGAAGCGCTCTAAGATCTTGCGGGTGTGTGGTGGGTCCTCCCCGCCGAGCTCTTGGGTCAGTTCTTTCTTGTTTTGAAGATCTATTTATTATTATTATTAATTGATTTTAAAAATTAAAATTATATATATATTACTTTGAAATATAGATAAAAATATTCGTACATTTTAAATTTGCCACCTTTTTAATATTTGTTGTTTAGTTGTGACTTGTGAGTTGTGATATTCTGTCTCATCTTTTTTTGTCAATTGAGCCACATATATCCTTGGGTTGCTTAATTGATCAACATAGAACCTCAAATGGGCCACCGTACCTATTAAGACGAAAAAGTGTAATTGGCATCCTCAAAATGTATGATTTTGACAAAATATAGGACAAATTATAAAATATTGGAAAATGCACTCTCAATTAGAAAAAAGTTTGACACTTTGCATCCTGGTGGGGGTGTATTTTGCCAACCTTATTCTAATTATTTTTTGGGGGTGGAGGGGTTGTATTTTGCAATATTTAATATTTTAGAGTGCATTTGGGTTTTTGACACTTTACACTCCTAAATTATTCTTGACACTTTGCATCTTGAATTTTTAAAATTGACATTTTGCATCTCAAGACTAAAATTTCAGAGATATTTAGATTCGAACACCAACCAAAATACTCATTTTAATGTTTTGCATCCTAAACTATCTTATTTTTGCTATTAATAAAGTGTTAAAATAAACATTTTGAGCGGTGACGAGAAATACCACTAAAATTTTAACCTCTGAGTGTAAAATGTCAAAAATCTATAATTATGAGATGCAAAATTTAAATTTTAAAAAATTACAATGCAAAATATCAAAATATAATAATTTTTGCAGAAAGAGTCAAAAAATAGCATAATTTTACGGCTTTTTGGCACTTTGCACCCCCCAATTACGGGATTTTGGCACTTTGCACCCCCAAAGTTTAAAATTGGCAGATTGCACCCCCGAATTCCGGAATTCTGGCACTTTGCACCCCAAGGCCAATTTTTGAGGGGTATTTAGGTCCGACTACTCTCCAAAAAGCAATTTTGGCACTTTGCACCCCGGACTTCTTTTTTTAGCTATTTGCACACCGAATTTTTTAAAAAAATTTGCTATTTTATAGGATGGGATCTGAATTTTTGAGAGTAGTCAAGCATTTCTAAACTTGATTCCCCTCTCTATTTTCCTTGATTTGGGATCTGACCGCTTGAAACCCATGAATATTACAATGCGTACTGTTCATTTCCATGTAATTTAATGAAATTATATGTTTTTGCTCAAGATTAGATATTTAATATGCTCAAGATTAGATATTTTTGCTATATGTTTTATTACTGCGTCCGCCCCTGATATTTAGGAGAATAGTATTAGATGAAGACATGAAAACAAAGGATCCAATTGACACATGAATTTTCGGCTGTTAAAGAGCAGGATAAATCATTATTTCATTCAGAGGTGCTGGCAGCCCTATAATAATCAGGATGCACAAATCTGCGCTCTTCAGAAATGTCGGACCTTGAAAATGGCGTAGAGTTCAAATTTAAATCGATCCAAAGTGTCGGTATTATCTTCAAAAACCACTTTAATGTCACTGAATGACTCGCAATCTGAATACTCTGCAAGCATCCCATGCAAAGATCTGTACTCCTCAAAAATGATCGGCCTTGAACACTAATAAAGCTATAGCAAGAGTAGAAGAACCACCATAACTAATAAAGCCTCGTTAACATCATATGTATTTATAGATATCATAATTTGAAAGTCTAAATTAAAATACATTCATATTTCAAAAAACACAATGAAGAGTTTCAAATAAACATACATGAGTTCCAAATAGTCAAAATACATTAGTTTCCAATAGTAGAGATGCATGAGTTTCCAATAGTAAAGATACATGAGTTCCAAATCTTAAAGATACACGACATAAAATCATAATGTTGCGCAGCATAAAGATCACGAGAAGCTCCACAAGAGTAGTTCACGATCACATATTCTTCCTTACCTACAGATAAACACGTTGTAATTAAAAAACAATTGCATAATAAAAATGACAAAAGAAATTTAAGATGATTAAATGCTTACCGGTAGTTTTTTTTTTGTAGTAGATGTTGTAGCGTTGGTGTTGCAGATTTCAACGCAACTCTTCTTGTTGTGCCCTCTCATACCACAGTTGGAGCATGTGTACTTCATCCCATGTCTTTTAACTCCGTATTTTTGGTCTTCCAATTCGCCTTCCTCTTTTCTTCTAGCATAATGTGACGGCCTTCCGGGTTTTTTGTGAACGTTACGCCACGGAACTATTGGATTTAAATTCGCCGATGGCCATTCCTTATGTGATTTTATGGGATTTAACATGTGTTCATATGCCCTTATAAACATATCCTTTCTATACCAATGTTCAACGTAGTCTTCAACATTTTCTCTCCGATAAAATATACATGATGTTGCATGCACACAAGGAATACCTGTTATGTCCCAACGCCTGCAACTGCAACTCCTACAACCCAAATCAATCGTCCACTTATCTCCTCTCCACCCTTCAACCTCAAATTTGTGATGTCCATTCCATACTAAAATGTAGTTATGAGCATTTTTTTTGTTGTTTTCCAATATTTGTTGTATGGAATGACATATATTGCCATTAAATTTGAATACCTTGTCTCTTTGCATGTGAAGCCTCTTCATAAGTAGCACCCTTATTGTCTCCAACATTGTTATTATGGGTTTATCTCTAGCTTTTAGAATCACTTTGTTAAAAGCTTCACAAAAATTATTGAACAACATGTCACATTTAGGCCAAGTACGAAAATGAGACTTTGCCCAATGTTTTTCATGTCGTTCTTTAACCCATTCGTAAGTTTTTTTATCACACGCTTTCAACTTCTCCATTTCAAGATTGAAATCCACAATCCTAGTAGCGGATGCAGCCTTCCATAACATATCCTTTAGGTGCAGACCTCTATGTTTTTGTTTGAAGTTATTATACATATGTCGCAAACAGAATCTATGCTCCGCATTGGGTAGTAGCTCCTCGATAGCTTTCATTAGCCCTTTTTGTTTATCTGATATTATCGACCATGTGTGTGTGTTTTCAATGCACAAGTCTTCTATTAGAAGACTAACGAACCATTTCCATGTCTTAGTATTTTCCTTTAAAATAACTGCATAAGCAATAGGGTACATGTTATTATTCCCATCAACTCCAACGGCGCATAACAAGACTCCACCAGTTGATGTCTTCAAATGAGTCCTATCCAAACCAATAATAGGACGACATCCGGCCATGAAACCTTTCTTCAACGCACCCCAACATATATAAAGTCTTCTAAAAAAACATGTTTGGGAGGCTACATCATGCTTGCATTTCACCTTGATTGTGGTATCCGGATTAGTCCTATAAATTTCTTCAAAGTAATCCCAAAGCTTCGCATACTGCTCATATTCCGTGCCACTAATTAATTTGGAAGCGTGTTTTTTGACTCTATACATCTTCCATATACTGAGAGACGTTTTGTTATCCTTCTGCATGATTTCCTGCATTGAACTAGCGGGCCACTCCGGATTGCTTCTAATATTGTGTTCATATTTATGGGCAAGAAACTTAGAGTTACAATGTTGGGAACTTTCACCAATCAATTCGATTTCTTCATCTATATTATCATCGAAATTCAAATCTTCTACCTCAAATTCACTATCATTCAAGTCATCATCAGAAAATGATGAATTTTGATCATCAGATTCCTCGTCCATGCTCTCCGAATCATCACTACTATCAAGAAGACCCCCCATCCCTTCATCAGAAATGTCGTCAACCAACATATTTCCCCACTCCACATCTTCGGGATGAGTCATTTACTTAATCAAAGTCAAATTACACCTAAAAAATAAAATTATAGTTGACGCACACCCTAACAAATTTGAAATATGAAAAACAAATGTGAATATAAACAATACCAGATATTGAGGCTGTGAACTGGACTAATTAATGTTTATCTGGAGACTACCTGAACATAGAAGAAAAATATAGAGTCAGATCTAGACATAAAATTTTTGACTCAACATAGAACAATTATTTGAAAGTTTAAAAGAAAATAAATAAAATGATCATTGAATGTTTTAAAAAAAGATATGCATTGAAAAATTGAAATGCATTTGAGTAGAACTTGGAGATGTTCTTAGGTAGAAAACTATAAAGGAAGGATTTTTCAGATTGAAATTTCAATATAATTTCATGAACATTTTTTTCTGCTTCTTATTCTATAGAGAGGTCATTTTCCCCTTGAAAATCTTTGAAGTAAAAACAATCTAATCTGGAACATATTCTTATTCTCATGCCACATACTTTCTCAAACTTACTGCAAACATATCCATAATAATAACCTTCGGAAGGTAAGAATGTCTAATCTGGAATATGATCGTTAGAGTAGCACTCACACAACAATCACAGACAAGGAAAACAAAATTATAAGCGGTTCAAGTTAATGACCTACATTCACTTTGAAAAAAGTGGGCAACTTTACTTCCCTGGTAAAAAAAAACACAAAATTACAGTGCTTTCACACATATTGAGAGATGGCAGTAAGTGAATTAAAACTAGGAATTCAGTTAAACTAGAACATAAAGAGAAAGAGGAAGTGAATTAAAACTAGAACACAAAATTACACATAAAGAGTAAGTGAATTAAACTAGAACACAAAATTACAGTGCTTTTTAGACACAATGGCGACAATATCAGAAAAGACATGATGACGTACTTAGGCATTAGTGAGATTTTGACTAAAGATAGGGCACAATGGCGACAAAGGATCCATATATCCGACCCCACTATAATGGGATAAAGGCTTGAGTGTTGTTGTTGTATTCAATGCTGCACAGACTAGAGTTAGAGGTATATATTGAGCAGTAGCGTACATACAGTACAATATAATTAAGTTAAATAATGCTGCTCTTTTTAAGCATTAAACAAAACAATTATGTTTCACCAATAGATTTCTATCAACAATTTTATTATTTTTTAGCAGTCAAAAAGTTTATCTTAGCAAAGAATCCACATAAACTCAGTGCATGTAGCTCCAGCTAATGTTGCGTCCTGAGTAAAGGTTAAATTCAATCTTATCCCATTTACAGAAACGTTATTTTCATGACTAAAATTTGATACCATCGGAATACATTCGAGAGAATTTAACCACTGCACTAAACAATATTTTGCCAGTAGAAAACATCTTAACCAGCAAATTTTTGGAAAAGCTTTGAAGACATGTTTATTTCTGAATTTTAAAGCATCTGCTCAGTAAAATAACATTTCCTGCTTTCGCTCCTATGAGAGGCAAAGGACGTCAAAGAACAAATAAAATGGTCATGAGTAGATGAATTCACACAAGTGTGTACAATGTTGAGGTGAAGTGATGCAGTGCAAACTGCAAAATCTAATTATCAGCCTTGAGTTTTAGTTCATGTAAATTTAGTCAGTCGCTAACATCTCGTGTTTATTTTGCAATCCTTAAATCCTAACTAGAACACAAAATTACACATACTGTATGTACGCTACCGCACCAGAGGGGGCTTTTCGTCGACCGCACCAGAGGGGGCTTCTTCTTCGTCTTCGTCGACAAAATCGGGTTCCAGGCGGTGCTTCGGCGTGAAGGTCGACGGCAGAGGGGCGCTTCTTGTTCGTCGTCGACGGTGTTTAGCTGCTGCGCGACGCTGAGCGGAGAGTAAAGGAGCGGAGAAGTCGGGAGAAAACCCTAAATCGAAATTTTAATAATGTATAAGTACATAAATACCCTTCATGGGGTGCAAAGTGTCAGAATACCGGAATTCGGGGGTGCAATCTGCCAATTTTAAACTTTGGGGGTGCAAAGTGTCAAAATCCAGTAATTGGGGGATGCAAAGTGCCAAAAAGCCTAATTTTACCAACTTATCGATTACCAAAAAAACAAAAAACTGGAATTGTTCACGGCCGGTAGCACTGACGCATTACTGTCTTTCTTCGAGGCCTCCTCCACGATTAGGGCTGAGCTTGCCGTTGAAGATTCTGTCCAAGTCGACGACCCTCTTCCACGCCCCTCCGTCCGCCGCCGCCTCCTCCCGATTAGGTGTTCTAGGCTTCTATCGGAATTCAGAAGCGCAGCCTTTCTTCCGTCTAACAATGACCGGCTCTATTTCAAAAACCCTAATAAAGTTAAGCCGATCCTTTCCCACACTTCGGAGGTGCTCGCGTGTCTTCTCGACCTTCTCCGCCTCCGAAACTAACCTCCGGCCGCCGCCGCCACCGTCTTTCCTGCCATCTATTGGATTAGCAGGAGTGCCATCTCAAAGCCAAGGTCTTCTTCTCCATATTTTTGTCCCTGTAAGGTTTAGTTGAGTCCAACGACTTAGCATTTCTTTAAGTTTCGTCATTTTACGTCCATTTTTTTTGTGGTTAGAGAAGGAGAGCGGACGATGGTCCAAGTCATTGCTCTTCCTACCCGGTGTCATCACTTTTGGCCTTGGAACATGGCAAATTTTTCGGAGGCAAGAAAAGGTGCCCGTAACTTGTAATCGCACCAATTTCATCAAGGTTTCTTATTGTCCCGGGTGGGGTTTTGGGGATTTTGAGCCCCCGCAATAAGGCTTTTTGGCACTTTGCATCACGAATCTTTAAAATTAGCACTTTGCATCCCCAATTATCTGACACTTTGCACCCCCAACACTTTGCACCCCTAGGCCGAAATTTCAAGGCTATTTAAGTTTGGGTAACACAAAAAATGCTCATTCAAAGATATTTAAGTCCGGGTAGCTCCAATAATCTGCGGTGCAAAGTCTCAAAATAAGCATTTTTGATGCTGCCCGGACCTAAATACCTTTGAAATTTTGGCTTGGGGGTGAAAATGCCAGAAATCGGTAATTGGCGGCGCAAAGTGCCAATTTTAAAAATTCAGGGTGCAAAGAACCAAAAATCCATATTTCGACGGTGCAAAATGCCAAAATACCTCCAGGTGAAATATTTGAATTGTTGTTTTCTTTCAGATATTCCAAGTGATATTGCCAACCAGTTATTGAATGTAAAGCAATTCTTTGTGTAAATTTTCCCTTGCCAGATAAAGTTGTTGGATTATAGAAAAGAAAGATTAGACATGGAACCGTTGAGTTGGAATCAGATAGGCTCCTTGAAGCACAATCTAGACTCTTTAGAATTCAGAAAGGTCATCTGCGAGGGGAAATTTGACGAGCAAAAGAGCATCTTTATTGGCCCTAGATCAAGGAGCATCTCCGGAGTGACTGAGAATGGTTATTATGTCATCTCTCCTTTTTTTCCCAAGGAAGGAGAGCCTGGAAGGTAACATGGGCAGCAATACAAATTTATTATTTAGTTTCTCCTGTTATAACCATGTATGTATCCATTTGGCATTACCTGCAATGCTTAAAGTATGCGTATTTCTGGAGAAAGTATTTAACTTGACGACCAACAACAAACATTTGATAGTTTTTTCAGTTCCAGTTTTGATATTTTTCTATTCCAAGCTTACTCATTTACATATTTATTGTCTGTTCTGCATTGTTAGTCGAGTTTAGGAAGGATTTTCTTTCTTGGATATTGCACTTGTTTAAATAAAAGAAGTTTGATTGCTCTTAGCTATATGTCTATTATGAGTAGTTTTATTAAGTAATATGAAAATTAATTCGCAATTTGTATGCCGAAGTTAGGGCAGTTCCTTCATTAATTTTTCAAGTGAATGAGATGTGTGCGTGTGGGATTCCTATTGAGACTAACAATTATATTGATTGACATTTATTGAGAGCCTGTGTCAAAGCCTTAGAAAGCTTTTACATATGGCTAACACTGATTATAATTTTTGTGGACCTCTTTTAATGACCAACACCCTCTTTTAGGCCATGAACTTCTGTGTTTTCGCATATTGTGTTATCCATTCGGAATCATGGAAGTCCTTTGTAGTTCTCTTTGCTCTAAATTAGTCAGCCATGTGTAAAAACTAATTGGATTGTATTTTATGGTCAGTGCTATTTTAATACATATCATACATCTTTGATATATTGTAAAGTTTTGCAGTCCTTGTACTGTTTTTTCCTCTCATCAAAGCCTGGGCTAGTTTTGTTTAAACGTTTTAACTAGATGATGGGCAATTTATATATTTTTACCTTTATCCTACGTAATAGCACTAGAACATTGATAATGGAAGATGCCATTTGTTTCGATATATTAACAAACTATATAAGTTGGTTGAACCATTCATCTGTTGGAGTTTATTTCTTAAGATTTACTTATATGAGTGCACTCTATTCCGGCAATAGTTTTCTTAATGTTCCGGTAGTTGGCTATAGGTGGCCTTATGTAGTGATTTATCAACATGGCCAAATACCACCAAACTATATGGTAGGCTATTGCTATTTTATAAATCAAGCTATTCCAAAAGTAAAGCGATAATTTTCCCCTTAGGGTGCTTTTTGGGTCAAATCAATTTATCCTCATCGGTTTATCTTATTGAACACATAAACCCTTTGAGGTTTAACAATATACGCTTAACCTTCATGCAGTTTTAACTAAGGTGTCATTGCTATTTATTCCATTCAAAATGTTTGAAGAGGTGCAAATGCATTTTCTCCATAAAGAGTTGTACAAATCACCAAGATGAGAGGACAAAGATAATGTTCGGAGTGCTTTCCTTGCAGGATGGATTGTAGAGCTTAAATCAGTTTGTAGTCCTTTAATGAAATTGCTCATCACATATACATCTTCATTGACAGATGGGGATAAAATCTCGACTGCGTTGTTGTAGGAGAGTCAATGATTGTTGGCTCCATCTATGGAATTTGTTCTTTTAATCTTGTTATGTAATATATTTTTCTTTAATTTTTGTTTGGTAGAGTTGCGGAGATGAGAATGTAGAGGTGGATATGTGGACACATGAGACTAAATAAAATTATGAATGAATGTATCAGAGATAAGATGAGAGTGACACCAATTGCAGAGAAGATGCGAGAAGCTTGATTAGATGTTTAGATTTGAGATCTCTCATTTGGAGAGGGGCTTTTAGGAGGAACCAGCCTCCTGAGATTTGACACGAGTATACCTCGTGATTGTATCTATGTCTATTTCGTTTATTGCAAGTGTTTTCTCTGAGGTACAGTCTCCTCAAGAGGTGTATAGCTTCCATGGTCGGCCGTCTGAAAAAAATCCAAATTGATTCTCCGAGATGCTATTGTCTTGTTTTACTATTCTCTCTATTACTCGTTTTCATAGTTTCATGGTATGACTTATTAATTTAATTTATCTGTAATTGACAGAATTTTGTATATCTGTTTTGTTCTTATTCAAAGGTAGCAAGATATTTTTTCTTCATTGATCCGACATTTTCTTTATCTTCAGTATCTTATTGAAAAAACATGCAAGTCATAAATTTTTTTCTCTCCTTAGGTATTTTCATACACAATTTTGTATATCTTGAGATATACATGACTCAAAATAAAATAACATGTTATGAGTACTAACAGAATATAGTATTTACAGTCTTGAGAAATCCTACATAATCGTGGAGAGATCCTATAGAGCTTGTCGATGACGTTGAAAGAAGCTATAGTGCACCTTCATCGTTGATGATGTAGGCTTGTCTTTCTGCGTCAAACAACCAACTAAGAACAATCATGCTCTGATACCATGAATATCATGAACGATAGGAGATATACTTTCTGATATTGAGAGACACACATTAGATATGTTGCACAATACTTCACACATATTTTGCAAAGAAAATTCAGATGCCAGGCTGCCAAAAAAATCAGAAAAGTTAAACTGTTACATATCCCCAATAGAAAAGCTGCCAAAGCAATATTTGTTTCTTTTGCCTTAAGTGGCTGTTCAAATAAGAAGATTTTGAATAGCTCACAAACTATAATTCCTTCCATGAGACTATCGATTTATTTTACGCACTTTCCATGCCACTGATAAGCATATAATCATATATAAGATATTCAGTTTTTAATACCTATGGCGTTCCAGTCATGAGTCAGGCTTGTCATACTTAAAACTATTTAGTGGCTTCATTTGTTTTCAACAATGGCATTTATGTTCCTTGTCTGAGCTTATTATGCTTATTTATCAAAATTTTATTAACATATCAAAATTTTAAGCGATTATCAGTGTGCAGATACCAATCCTTGTTAATCGAGGATGGGTACCACGGAGTTGGCAAAATAGGTCTCTAAAAGATTCACGCGGCCCTGAGAAATCTTCAGATTCAAATACAACAGATGCCCAAGTAGATGGAGGTAGTATTTGGTGGAAATTCTGGTCCCAAAAGCCTAGACTTCACAAGGTTTTTACCAAATTTCATTTACCTCTTTATTAGAATTATAGTTCCTTATTCATTCTTGGATACTAAAATCAGCAACCAGCTTCTGCAGATCCCAAATTATGTTAAGTTTTAACAATTTTAGCATTTCGCTATTTACCCTTGCAGTTGCACATCTTGTTGACAATATTCATTTTTAAAGTTATTTTAATAAAGAATTTAGATTTTCACTGTGAAATTTAATATCCCATGCAACTTTGTGAGTATCCACAAAGAATCCATTGGCATGCTATGCATTCCTTCTACAAAAGAAAAAAGATTCTTGAAGGAGATCAAAATCTATATCACTAGTTTAACGTGCTATTTAATATACAGTACTCTATGTTTTATCCTTGGCTGTGTTTGTTTCTGTAGTTTTAGAGCAATTGATTTTAACAATATACAATGCAAACCTGGCGTGCAAATTTTCCTTCTTACAATATCATCATCATCGTCATTGTCTTGGTGTATATATCATTATCATAATCATTGTCTTGCTTAAGCATACTTCTTTGCCATTGTTTCCTTTTGAGGAGCTCCATCTAGTTGTAGCATTTTTGGTGTATGTACCTGAATTGCTGCTAAAGTGTCCAATACACCCCTGGATTGGCCTCTCGACCCTAGACGTACACCTAGATCTAGTCGTCACACACGAGGCGAATTTTCAGCCCAAGACTTACCCCTTGATCTAGTAGCCACACACCAGGATTATTCCTACAGGATACACAAATTTAGAAATGGAAGAACAAACAACCAAAATACAAAAAGATAGATAGAACTGCAGTTTCTAAACTCCTATAATCTGATACCGAGGAAGATGCGGAAGAGCTGCTCAAAATCTTTGTGGTAGAATGCGAGTCCTTCGCTTGAATATCGTCGTTACACGTCGATCTTTCTTCAAATAAATGCTCGTTGAGGCGTGGAAGTGTAGGAGGCTCTGGAGGCCGATGGGATGACCCCTCCTTCAAGAATATGCGCGCTGAAATGAAAATCCTGAGACAAAAAATGTGCATTTAAAGATCTCTGGGAGCTATCGCCGCTAGTAGTGACTATCGTCTAACGGTAGCGTCGAAACATGAGTCCCCGCGCCAATTTCCCTCTTAGAACAATAGAGCTTTTCTTATTTAGGTTTGCGCTAACGCTGAGCGATGGCGAGCGATCACTGGGCGGTAGTAAAATTGAATTTTGTTCCCCCTTCTCCTTCCAATCCGCATGATGCCGCGATGTTGCTATAATAGAACTATGCTGGACGGTAGTTCTTATTGACAGGTGGTTGCAAACTTAAATTTCCTCCCGTCTTCCCTCCAAGACACGCTGGGACGCGTTGTTGTCATAATAAGAGATCCAAACTATCGCCGGGAGATAGAGGCTATCGCCGAGACTATCTTCATTCTTGAGCTATTTATGGAAACATCCAATTTGAGCATGGCTCTGTCTGGAAGTCATTGTAAGTCGAGTGCTCGCCGGGTGGTAGTAGCTATCGTTGGCAGTAGACTACAAAGTTAGCCTAAGACTCGTCGTTTTAGCTCGATACTTGTTGTAGTTTCAAGTTCTATATCATATGAGAGTCTTGAACTTCCACACTACGAAAATACTTGCGAATATTGATCAAATGCATATCAAGAATTGTTATTCTCAAACCAAGGGTGTGTCAAACAAGATGTGTCGATCCATGCTCCAACATAAAGTGCTAATCATTTTAATGTTAGCCTTCTTCTTTTCTGCTACTGGATAGGATATCTATAGGTACCGACTTACTATATATCCATAGGTCTGTCAATTGTTCATCTTTCTGCACATTGATTTGTTTCTATGTTAAACCGAGGTTCTTTCTAATGGCATTCAGTTGTTTGATTTAAACTGTGTAAGTTTATTATAACCATGTGGCTCATATTTAGGCTTGCACAAATGATGTTGGAACTCATTTAAATTGCTATACACCACACTTTCTCAGGTTTAAAATTAACTAAGAGTGATCTGATTTGAAATAAGCATAACCTAATCCAGTTTGAGAATATTCTTATATAACTGTCATGTACGGAAACATGAATCTGCGAGAATGGGTGACCATTCCTATCTCTCTTATCATTATTTACCTTGCTGCAATTGCTTTGAGATCGGCCCGTGCCTGCCTGTCCACATGGCATTATCCAAAATTTTGCAGTATTTTTTTGGTGCTTGAGAGCAACCAAGGTGTCAGTCATGCGCACTTTTGGATTTTTTTTCATTTGAAGTTTTCTAATAATTTGCCCTTTTTACAATTACAGGATAAAGAGCATTCTGAAATCCCCATAAAGGTTGTTGGGGTAGTTCGTGGAAGTGAGAAACCTAGTATTTTTGTCCCTGAAAATGATCCTAAGAGTGGCCAGTGGTTCTATGTCGAAATTCCCATGATTGCTCGGGCATGCGGTCTTCCGGAAGATACTTTATATATAGAAGATATTAATGAAAATGCTTCTGCAAAGGATCCTTATCCTGTGCCTAAAGATGCCAGTACCTTGATCCATTACTCAGTTATGCCACAGGACCATCTAAACTATACAATAACTTGGTAAACATCATTTTCTTTCAACAGCTTTTCTAATACTTTCCATCTAATTTCTATCATCTCCATATACAGTGGATTTTTTTCTTTATCTAATATACTAATTTCGGCTGCAATTTTTTAAGAGGGATGAGTATAATTTCTGTTCTTGATGAATATTTAGAAAGATCCTTATATTTTTTGTTTCCTTGCTTCATGGTAACTTGTTATCACTATTCTATGTTTTCAGTTTGGCCTTCTTGCTATTATAGTGGCTTTCTTCGAGCCATGGACATTGGGCTCATCGATATGGCAGACCATTTACTGCACTTGAGTTACTTTTGACTAGGTTTATGTTGATGGTTGGCTCCCTGCACATGGTCACTATTATTGTTGCTAACATTTTATTTACTTGCCGTTTTACAATCTGAAAAGCTGGTATATTAATGATTTAAATACATTCTTTGATTATGTATAATATTATATATTTTACCAATAATTGTTCTTTGATATGTTCTTTATTTAAGCTTGATAATTCATATTATCATATATGTCATTATTGTTCCCTAGCTAGGATGAGAAATCTTTTCGGCCCATGTTAGGTTGACGCCCGATTGTAAAATCCACTTCAAAATAAATGAAATGGATCAAATTATGAGTTTTGTTGGTATTATGGTGTTTCTTAGAACCAACTCATCATAACCTAATCTGAATGTGGTAAAAAGTAGGGAACATCATGCTAAGTTGTCAGCCTTATGTGACATTCCACAACTTAACTCATTCTTGGTGAAAAGTAGGCAAGGGAAGTGATGCACCATTACCAGATTATGGTAAAAATTAAGCAATTGTTGTTTAAGTCAATAGGATTTGATTGGCTACTTGTAATTTTGGAGCTTTAACATGTAAGACTATATAATTGATGAACACAATCATTAATAGAAGAATGCACTTGTTTTTTGATAGGAAGAAGAGGGAGGGGGAGAAAGCTAAGAAGAGACTTAGGAGAAATTAGGGTTAGAGAAGAGGAGAAAGAGAAGTACCTGGATATTGATATGCATGCCTCCAAGAGAGGGAGGCCCCAGGTATAAATATACCCAGGCCCAAGAGGGGGCCGGCCAGCCCCCCAATGGGGCTGAACCGGATCGGTTCAGCCCCTGTCGCCGCCTTTTAGATGGAGGGGGCTGAACCGGATGGTTTAGCCCTGTTGCCACTTGCCGTCTTCTTTCGCCTACGCGCGTAAGTGCGCTCAAAGAAGTGTGTCATGTTCGGAGGCGTAACATTCCCCTCCCCATCAAGAACCAACTTGTCCCCAAGGTGGTAGTCCGAGTAGAGCTCCCGGAATTCCAACAGATTAACCCAAGAATTGTGTGTTTCGGACAGGTCCTTCAATTTGACAAGGAGTTCGGGGCGGTACTTAGTGCCTCACCGTTTCCACTTGAGCATCAGGATATCCTCGGAAGTGGCCGCAGTTCGCTCGCGACCGTGGCCTCGGGAAGAAGTGTGCTCGCAGTCACATTGTCGCTGATCTTCTGCTTCAATACGGACATATGTAAGGTCGGGTGAATGCGTGACCCCGGAGGAAGGGCCAAAGTATAGGCCACTGGCTCCACCCGGCGTAGAATTCGAAAGGGCCCGTAGTAGCGAGGGGCTAGTTTCTGGTTCGACCGGCTGTCCACTGACACCTGCCAGTAAGGGCGTAGCTTGAGGAAGACGTCATCTCCCACAACAAACTCCCGATCCTTGTGATGCTTATCAGCCTGGTCGGCTCTCTTGCATCAGCACTGCGCCAATCCCAACGCCGAACGCTTCGGTTTCCAAAACGAACTCCTTGGTGAAATCCTGGAGGGCGAGGACCAAGGTAGTCGTCATGGCCCCCTTGAGAGCCTGAAATGCTGCTTCCGCCTCAGCCGATCACTGGAAGGCGTCTTTGTGCAACAGTTGCGTCAGTGGCCGAGCGATCTTGCCATAATCCTTGACAAAGCGTCGGTAGTACCCCGTGAGGCCCAGGAACCCCCGTAATGCTCGGACCGTCTGAGGACGAGGCCAGGATAGCATGTTGTCGATCTTGTTGGGGTCCGCCTTGACCCCGCCAACGGAAACCACATGGCCCAGGTACTCCACCTCTCCTTGCCCGAACGAACATTTGGTCTGCTTAGCATATAGCTGGTGTTGGCGGAGGAGGGAGAAAACGTGCTCTACATGAGTCAAATGCTCCTCCCAACTGGTGTTGTAGATGAGGATATTATCAAAGAAGATCAACATTGACTTGCGGAGAAGAGGCCGAAAGATCTCGTTCATGACTGCTTGGAACGTAGACGGGGCGTTGATGAGCCCGTAGGACATCACCAAGAACTCGTAGTGGTCATCGTGTGTTCGGAAGGCCGTCTTGTGAATGTACTCCTCGCGAATCCGAATCTGGTGGTAGCCCGACCGAAGGTCGAGCTTGGTTAAGAGGCGGGCGCCGTGTAGCTCGTCTAATAATTCTTCGATCAACGGAATAGGGAACTTGTCTTTGATAGTGGACGAGTTCAGCCCGCGGTAATCCACGTAAAAGCGCCATGTGTTGTCCTTCTTTTTCACTAGAATGATGGGGGAGGAGAAGGAGCTGGTGCTGGGGAGGATAATCACCGCGGTAAGCATGTCCTGAACACTGCGCTCAATCGCCGCCTTTTGGACATACGGGTAGCGGTATGGTCGGATGTTGGTAGGCTCGGCGCCTGGTTTAAGCTCGATCTGGTGATCTCGGAACCGCGGAGGAGGAAGTGAGCGGGGTGCTTGAAAGATATCAGAGTACTGAGCCAACAATGTCTGTATCTGAGCGGGTGCAACGGGGAGTTCCGAAGGTGCCGGCACGACTCCCAAAACTACTGCCATCAAGCTTCCTTGACCCTCCAGTTGTTCCAAGCTTCGAAAGGATATTTCCTTCATCAGAGATGATTTAAGGCCGTCCAGACAATACTGTCGTCCGTGTTGAAGGAACTTCATCGTCATCTGGTCCCAATCAAAAGTAACACGCCGCAGCTGCTGCAGCCACTGAACCCCAAGCACCAATTCGTATCCCCGAATGGGTAGAAGATAGACATCTGTACGCCCTGTGTACCCCTATAACCGCAGCTCAACCCCTCTCATGACGCCTTCGCATTGTAGCTTGTTGCCATCGGCCACCACGACGTGGAAAGAGGCCCCCTTATCAATCGCGTGTCCCACCTTTTCTGCCACCTGGGGATGCATGAAGTTGTGGGTGCTCCCGCTATCAACCAGAACCATCATCTTCTCCTGGCTAACCTTGTCTGCAATCCACATCGTGGGGGGGGGGGGATTGCATCCCTCCGTGGCATGTAGGGACACCCCGAGCTAGGTCAAGTCCAAATCCTCCTCCAACTCGGTCTCGGAGGCTATCTCGGTAGGCACATCCTCATGGAGCATGAACACTTTTATCTTTTGTCATTTGTGCCCGGACACAAACTTGTCATCACAATTGAAACATAGACCTTTCTCTTTTCGTGCTTGCAGTTCGGCCCACGATAGACGCGTCACGGTCGGCTTGCCGTCCTCCTGTGGCTCCCTGCGAGCGGTCGTCGGTGCAGTACCCGTCCTCCCCGTGGTGCGGAAACGTTGCCGGTTGAATCGCTTTTCCTGAATATGAGCTAAACTGATGGCATGGTTCAGACTGCGGGGCGTGTATGCTCGGACCTCATCCCGTAGATGCTCTTTGAGCCCGGAGACAAAACAGCTGAGCAACGTTTTATCTTCCCAAAGCACCCGATTGGCTAATTTCTCGAACTCGGTTAGGTACTCTGTCACCGTTCCTGTTGAAACCGAGAAATCAGTCTCTGTGGAGTTCGGGGTCCCTTGAAAGGGGTGACTTCACACTTACTACACTCCGGGGGATGTCACGGACCAAAGGCTCAGGAAACTAGGAACAGATCCTCGGCTCTAGCGTGGAGGTCACACCTCACACTCGGAAGACCTTGGTGATCTCCCCCTCTCTAGCCAATGCTGAGCTAGGTGCCTTGGTGATGCAGGACGACGCGTAAGGTTTACGCGCCTGTCGACTTTTTACTAGGAAACCCTAAGTGCATGCGACAAATAATTAATTTTGTCAATTTTAGAGCGGGCGCAGTACTAAAAAAATTACGCAACTTGGATTTGAAAGCACAAAATTACTTCTTTTTAAAAAAATGAATTTTCTTAATTAAGGTTCGATTTAAATCCGGGAACGGAAGTTTGCAACTTTCGTTCCGCTCCCATTGTCGTAGCAAAACGGAAATCGTGAACTTCAAATAGGTTTCCGTTTGGAGTTTTCGACGTAGCGTTTGCTGACAAAATTTGGACGAAAACCCAGCAGTGAGTCTATTAACCTATGAGAAATTATAGAGGCACACACAAAGGAAAGGATAGAAACAATTACCCACGGAAAGAGACGTCTTTCCGTATCCGAAGTCGATGGCGATCACGCGAGGAACTCCTCGTCACCTTCGATCTCCGATCCGAGGTCGGCCGCTATCGCATACGGGCACCAAGGATTTAAGTCACTCCCTCACACGAGGTGGTTCCACGGAATCACTCAACAAAGTAAGGAAGCCACAAACCTAACAAACCTAAAATTCACTCGCTCTCACACAAGTGGCTCCACAAAATCTCAAGCACTCGCGGTGGATCCACGAAAAAACACTCTTAACTATTCTCACCTTGTTACTGTTCACGGAAGCCAAACAGCAAGCCAAGCGTTCATCCACTAACTAAACTCCTACAGGATATTAGAACTCAACCAAATCCTACAACAAGTTCGTTCACCCACAAATTTAATGACACCTTCGCAGTGTTGTTCACAGAGTAAACAAAACTCACAGAGCACCCACAAAAATTTACTCATCAACGGGAAAACTATGACCCAACAGTAACATCGAGCTTTTACTGTTCATCATCTTTTTCAACATTAATAAAATAATTCTCATACAATAGCCACCGAAAAACTCTCCCAGCTATATTTCTACATTCAATTTAAAGCAAACCTCATCAATCACCTACAGGAATCTCAATTGAAGCAAACGACAAAGTTTCAACTCCAGACATCCACCAATCCTAACACCTACAACTTACACAGAGCTTACACGCGCCTAAGTTCTAATACTAGCAGGAAGGAGGCACTGTTCATCGTCCCCACCAAGCTCACACTGATAACGCATATACCAAACTCACGGCATCTAGCAACGCATCTCAATATTCATCATTCACCCCAAAAAAAGACAAATTACAAACACCCTTTTTATTGGGTTTCAAAACAAACAAACAGAAAAAAAACCACATAACAAGTAACTGACAGAGCTTCAAAGGTGCGACCATGGCGGGCGGTTCGTGGTTGATGGATAGCCGCAGAAACTTTGCGTGGAGTTGATCGTGGCTGGCGGTTTGAACTTCCGAAGAGGCGGCGGAGCTTTGTGCGGCTAGATCCGCGGCGGCGGAGCTTCGTGGGGTTGGATCGCGGATCGTGGGCGGTTGACGACTCGCGTGGGGAGTTCCGTGTTTCCTGTAGCTCTGAATCGGGAGAACTCTTCTGCCGCGGGGAAGAGGAACAAGGTCGGGCCTGGCTTCATTTCTTTTGACCTATCCACTTCTAAACCTTATATATATAAATATAAATATATATTTATATTAATATGTATGTATATTTATATATATAAGCATGTATATACATATATATAAGTATATATTATATATATGTATATAATAGGAGAACAAAGTAAAACTCCAAACAAAACTTCGCGCACAGGCATGCAACAAACATAGCTACGCGCTCAGGCGTGCAACGAACTAAGTTTGATAACATCAAGTTTGCAAAAAAAAAATAAAAGACAATAAAACAAAAAATTAAAATCGCGGTCATTCAAGGTCGATAGAGATCCCGTCGGGTGCGGCGTCGGGCATTTTCGGTCGACCTGACCTAGGTTGGTCTCCACCAACTCTCCCCCTCTCGAAATCACTAATCTCCGGTGAGTGCTCCTAGCGGTGGTGCGGGAAAAATCAACATTCATGCCAATGAACCAAGTATCTATGAAAACTATCATCAGTAGTGGTCACTGTCCAATATGTGCTCGGGAACTGGAATAGAAGAATCACTTGGTGCCCATGCTCAACCTGAAACTGTCAGTGAAAATAGAAGGAACTACGGTAGAAGTGTCAGTAGCGGAATGAACGTCGGTATTTCCTGAATGTGGCTCCTCACTCTCACTCACCAACCAAGAAGAATCAAATGGAGGAGAAGGCAATGGAAATTCTAAAGACTCATGCAAGTAATCGTAAATCAAGTCAGATTAGCTACGTTAAAAACATGATTTGCTCCCCAAACGGAAGGCATCTCAAGTTCATACGCATTTGCCCAAACCGATTTACTACTCGAAAGGGTCCAGTTCTACAGTAGCTAGCTTATTCACGACACTAAAAGGTAACCGTTCCGGAGCTAGCTGAACCATAATCAAGTCATTCATTTTAAAACTAGTAGCTCTTTTATGCTTTTGTTTTAAAATTGAGTTGCATAAAAATCATAAATACTATGCATTTTTCCGCTCAAAAATCTTTTATACAAATCATGCAAATGTTATAAATGAACTACTAATACGACTAACGCCACTAACCGATGATCTCAGATACTAAGAGCAACTCCTGAAAGTGGTACATGATCAGGAGGCTCAGAGGGTGGATCATAAAAGAACTTATCGCGGGGGCGATGATCACTCAAGTGCAAATCAGAGACAACAGTAACCAAATGTGTCAACATGGTGTGCGAATTGTCTCTGCAAGTGTGTGTGACAAGGTATAACTTCAACGAATTAGTGAGTGCACCCTCCAACTCGACTGTGTCAGTAAAGATGGAAACTTCTCAATTGTGCGGTGAACCCATAAGTTTTGCATATGGGGGTTCACCGGGAGGGGTATAGAAAAATTCGTCGCAAAAGCAACACGTGCAAACGTAGGCCCCAACAACAGATGGAGCGCTCTCAGATAAAAGTGCACGAAGTGTGACAATCGTAATGAATATGCTAAGGAAGAGTGAGGCATCAGGAGGCTCTCCAGGTGAGACATAGAAGAACTCATCGCAAATACGATGGTCAGCAAGTGGTACGTCCCAGAACTCATCTAGAGTGCGAGTCACTAGATGATTATACCCAAGCACTATCGACATCAAGTGAGACAATGGAGCAGGTATCCATGTCTTAAAATTTGCAAGTGTACTACTCAGAATAAGCTCATCCACACATGAACGTGGTGGCTCATCTGGAGGCTCAATAGGAGGGTCGTCATATGACTCATCAGCCGAGTGATGGTCCTCCAGAAATGAACCGTCAGAAGGGGTCATACTCCCAGATATGGTAGAAGTGACTACTTCGAGATCACTACTAAGTTCTCGACTCCTGATCGTAATATCACTCGGTGCGCCATCCAGTGTGGTGATATGACTTGATGCGTCATCGGGTGTGGTGATGTGACTCGGTGGCCACTAGGTGAAGTGTGCAAGGAGTCTACACTCAAAGGAAAGCTAGTAGATATAGAATCACGGACGGGGTCATTCAGTGGAGCAGACTCATATGGGGGTTGACTCCACACATCTTGTACTAGAACATCAGATAGAGTGGGTGACGTCTCCCTAGTGTGGGCAGTGGGATGCTCTTGTTGACCATTAACGTCTATCATCATGTTTGTCATCAGATCACTAGGAGGTTCACTAGGTGTGATGTATTCTTGATGATAGTGACCTCTATGATGGTCGCCCATAACATAATCATGTCGTGCTCGTGAATGATCATGTGTCCTACGAACGTACGGTGATGGTCGCACATATGTAGTCTCAGATTCCTCATATAAAGGAGACGTGTAGTATCGATATTTAGAGGGATACTGTGCTCTATCCTCATAATATGGTGTAGAAGGACCACTAGGCTCCACTCGAGTACGAGGATAATAACGATAATAGTCATCGTACTGGTCGTCTCTAGCATAATGTGAACGTGTTGATGGGTCAACACGATCTCTGGAAGTGGTGTACGGTGCTCGAGTATAATCATCGAAGTATCGTAAAGATCTCCGTGACTGGGCACTATGGGAGTGAGTGTAAGGGTTGTCGTGATCCTCAAATAAAAGATTCCTCCTAAAGGTAAACCTTTCCACATAGGGCTGCGGAAAATCGTAATGTGCACGGACAGAATGCTCATATCGAATTCGATGCGACATTGACGTTTGAAGGGGTATTTCTAAACTACTCACCCTACCTCTAAGGTTTTCCAACCTTTCACGCATCTGACATGTACTCTCAGTTAAAGTCGTCAGTTGGTGGGCGAAAGGTATAAACCACTGGGGTGGTTCATTCTCTTCCTGTCCACGACTCGGGTGACCACGTTCAACTTGACGCATTCTATCACTACGCCGGTGCATGCGAACAAATGTCAATTGCAATGTATGATTATGCTTAAAAAACACTTTTTTTTTTGAAAAAATTTGAAAATGATATGCAGGTTCTTATTCTACGCAGGGCGGATCCCAAAACTTAGAAAAATTTCGGAACCGCCCTCTGATACCAAAATTGATGCAGGACAGCGCGTAAGGTTTACGCGCCTGTCGGCTTTTTACTAGGAAACCCTAAGTGCATCCGACGAATAATTAATTTTGTCAATTTTAGAGCGGGCGCAGTACTAAAAAAATTACGCAACTTGGATTTGAAAGCACAAAATTACTTCTTTTAAAAAATGAATTTTCTTAATTAAGGTTCGATTTAAATCCGGGAACGGAAGTTTGCAACTTTCGTTCCGCTCCCCTTGTCGTAGCAAAACGGAAATCGTGAACTCAAAATACGTTTCCGTTTGGAGTTTTCGACGTAGCGTTTGCTGACAAAATTTGGACGAAAACCAAGCAGTGAGTCTATTAACATATGAGAAATTATAGAGGCACACACAAAGGAAAGGATAGAAACAATTACCCACGGAAAGAGACGTCTTTCCGTATCCGAAGTCGATGGCGTTCACGCGAGGAACTCCTCGTCACCTTCGATCTCCGCTCCGAGGTCGGCCGCTATCGCATACGGGCACCAAGGATTTAAGTCACTCCCTCACACGAGGTGGTTCCACGGAATCACTCAACAAAGTAAGGAAGCCACAAACCTAACAAACCTAAAATTCACTCGCTCCCACACAAGTGGCTCCACAAAATCTCAAGCACTCGCGGTGGATCCACGAAAAAACACTCTTAACTATTCTCACCTTGTTACTGTTCACGGAAGCCAAACAGCAAGCCAAGCGTTCATCCACTAACTAAACTCCTACAGGATATTAGAACTCAACCAAATCCTACAGCAAGTTCGTTCACCCACAAATTTAATGACACCTTCGCAGTGTTCACAGAGTAAACAAAACTCACAGAGCACCCACAAAAATTTACTCATCAACGGGAAAACTATGACCCAACAGTAACATCGAGCTTTTACTGTTCATCATCTTTTTCAACATTAATAAAATAATTCTCATACAATAGCCACCGAAAAACTCTCCCAGCTATATTTCTACATTCAATTTAAAGCAAACCTCATCAATCACCTACAGGAATCTCAATTGAAGCAAACGACAAAGTTTCAACTCCAGACATCCACCAATCCTAACACCTACAACTCACACAGAGCTTACACGCGCCTAAGTTCTAATACTAGCAGGAAGGAGGCACTGTTCATCGTCCCCACCAAGCTCACACTGGTAACGCATATACCAAACTCACGGCATCTAGCAACGCATCTCAATATTCATCATTCACCCCAAAAAAAGGCAAATTACAAACACCCTTTTTATTGGGTTTCAAAACAAACAAACAGAAAAAAAACCACATAACAAGTAACTGACAGAGCTTCAAAGGTGCGGCCATGGCAGGCGGTTCGTGGTTGATGGATAGCCGCAGAAACTTTGCGTGGAGTTGATCGTGGCTGGCGGTTTGAACTTCCGAAGAGGCGGCGGAGCTTTGTGCGGCTAGATCCGCGGCGGCGGAGCTTCGTGGGGCTGGATCGCGGATCGTGGGCGGTTGACGACTCGCGTGGGGAGTTCCGCGTTTCCTGTAGCTCTGAATCGGGAGAACTCTTCTGCCGCGGGGAAGAGGAACAAGGTCGGGCCTGGCTTCATTCTTTTGACCTATCCACTTCTAAACCTTATATATATAAATATAAATATATATTTATATTAATATGTATGTATATTTATATATATAAGCATGTATATACATATATATAAGTATATATTATATATATGTATATAATAGGAGAACAAAGTAAAACTCCAAACAAAACTTCGCGCACAGGCATGCAACAAACATAGCTACGCGCTCAGGCGTGCAACGAACTAAGTTTGATAACATCAAGTTTGCAAAAAAAAAAAGACAATAAAACAAAAAATTAAAATCGCGGTCATTCAAGGTCGATAGAGATCCCGTCGGGTGCGGCGTCGGGCATTTTCGGTCGACCTGACCTAGGTTGGTCTCCACCAACTCTCCCCCTCTCGAAATCACTCATCTCCGTTGAGTGCTCCTAGCAGTGGTGCGGGAAAAATCAACATTCATGCCAATGAACCAAGTATCTATGAAAACTATCATCAGTAGTGGTCACTGTCCAATATGTGCTCGGGAACTGGAATAGAAGAATCACTTGGTGCCCATGCTCAACCTGAAACTGTCAGTGAAAATAGAAGGAACTACGGTAGAAGTGTCAGTAGCGGAATGAACGTCGGTATGTCCTGAATGTGGCTCCTCACTCTCACTCACCAACCCAGAAGAATCAAATGGAGGAGAAGGCAATGGAAATTCTAAAGACTCATGCAAGTAATCGTAGAATCAAGTCAGATTAGCTACGTTAAAAACAGGATTTGCTCCCCAAACGGAAGGCATCTCAAGTTCATACGCATTTGCCCAAACCGATTTACTACTCGAAAGGGTCCAGTTCTACAGTAGCTAGCTTATTCACGGCACTAAAAGGTAACCGTTCCGGAGCTAGCTGAACCATAATCAAGTCATTCATTTTAAAACTAGTAGCTCTTTTATGCTCCTCAAAGGTGTCCGGGGGGGAGACAAATATTTCCTCCCCCTACTAGTATTTACGTAGGTCCACCCAAAATTGGTCTTCGGGAGTGCAAAACTCTCAAAAAGCTTAAAAACGTGCACCAAGTCTTGCGCCTTGTTTGGCGCCCTCTCTTCGCGAATACGTGGTAGTACACAATCCCCGCTTTTTCAAGCGGGTTCCTCGCTCGGAAAGAAACGTCTCACCCAACGTATTCGCTGCGTAGCCTTATTGGAGCCGAAAACTCTTGGCCTCCCGGGGGGTCAATCTGTCCAGCCAGCTAATAAGAGTCTTGGTGACGAGACGGCCTCGGGGTAAAAAACACTTGGCCTTCCCGAGAGGTCAACCTGTCAAGGCAGCTAATGGGAGCCTCGATGACGAGACGACCTCGGGGTAAAAATACTT
The DNA here is from genome assembly GCA_039583875.1 of Platanthera guangdongensis. NCBI lineage: Eukaryota > Viridiplantae > Streptophyta > Magnoliopsida > Asparagales > Orchidaceae > Platanthera > Platanthera guangdongensis. Next base: position 239,172,107 of record CM077158.1, read on the forward strand.
GGCCTTTCTGAGAGATCAAGCTGCCCTGTCAGCTAGTGGGAGCCTGACAGCGAAATCATCTCGAGGTGAGGCCTACTCTCCCCTCCGAGAGATCAACCTGCCCTGCCAGCTAGTGGGAGCCTGGCAGCGAAATCATCTCGAGGTAAGACATACTCACCCCTCCGAGAGATCAACCTGCCCTGTCAGCTAGTCGGAGCCTAGCAGCGAAATCATCTCGAGGTGAGACCTACTCACCCTCCGAGAGATCAACCTGCCCTGCCAGCTAGTGGGAGCCTGACAGCGAATCATCTCGAGGTGAGGGCTACTCACCCCTCCGAGAGATCCACCTGCCCTGCCAGCTAGTGGGAGCCTGACAGCAGAATCATCTCGAGGTAAGACATACTCACCCCTCCGAGAGATCAACCTGTCCTGTCAGCTAGTGGGAGCCTGACAGCGGAATCATCTCGAGGTAAGGCCTACTCACCCTCCGAGAGATCAACCTGCCCTGCCAGCTAGTGGGAGCCTGACAGCGGAATCATCTCGATGTGAGGCCCACTCCCCCTCTGAGAGATCAACCTGCCCTGCCAACTAGTGGGAGCCTGGCAGTGAAATCATCTCGAGGTAAGGCATACTCACCCTCCGAGAGATCAACCTGCTCTGCCAGCTAGTAGGAGCCTGACAGCGGAATCATCTCGAGGTGAAGCCTACTCACCCCTCCGAGAGATCAACCTGCCCTGCCAGCTAGTGGGAGACTGGTAGTGGAATCATCTCGCGGTGAGACAAACTCACCCCTCCGAGAGATCAACCTGCCCTGCCAGCTAGTGGGAGCCTGGCAGCGGGATCATCTCGAGGTGAGGCCTACTCACCCCTCCGAGAGATCAACCTGCCCTGCCAGCTAGTGGGAGCCTGACAGCGGAATCATCTCGCGGTGAGACCTACTCACCACTCTGAGAGATCAACCTGCCCTGCCAGCTAGTGGGAGCCTGGCAGCGGAATCATCTCGAGGTGAGACCTACTCACCCCTCCGAGAGATCAACTTGCCCTGCCAGCTAGTGGGAGCCTGACAACAGAATCATCTCAAGGTGAGGCCTACTCACCCTCCGAGAGATCAACCTGCCCTGCCAGCTAGTGGGAGTCTGGCAGCGGAATCATCTCGAGGTAAGGCCTACTTACCCTCCGAGAGATCAACTTGCCCTGCTAGCTAGTGGGAGCCTAACAACGGAATTATCTCGAGGTGAGGCCTACTCACCCCTCCGAGAGATCAACCTGCCCTGCCAGCTAGTGGGAGCCTGACAGCGGAATCATCTCGAGGTGAGGCCTACTCACCCCTCTGAGAGATCAACCTGCCCTGCCAGCTAGTGGGAGTCTGGCAGCGGAATTATCTCGTGGTGTGGCCTACTCACCCCTCCGAGAGATCAACCTGTCTTGCCAGCTAGTGGGAGCCTGACAGCGGAATCATCTCGAGGTAAGACCTACTCACCCCTCCGAGAGATCAACCTGTCATGCCAGCTAGTGGGAGTCTGACAGCCGAATCATCTCGGGGTGAGGTCTTTCATGGATCACAAATATTTTCCAGCGGTCCCTGTCATCAATCATAGTTGATACAATGCAAACAAAGTTCATTACAAGAGATGATCCACTTCTTTCCTACTTCCCTCTTCCCTCGAGAATAATCGGATCCCTCCCCGGGTGCCCACATCAACCCTGTCCTCACATCTCTCCCCTGTCGCCTCGGGTTGGACTTCTTCAATCCGCACCGGATCTTGCATTTGTTGAGGTTGTGGAGGTTATGGTGTCGGAGCTCTTGTCCTGCTCAACTCCAGGAATTCGGGGCAAGTAGTTGTTCAATGGCCCTCCTCCTGGTGGAACTCACAGTAGGGTAATTCTACTCTGACTCTTCTCCTTCTCGCGCGGTTCCTCCTCTCCCTTCGATCGATCTCCATCGCTTGCTGCAGTGGGGGTAGGTGCTGCCTAGGGGCTTGCCTTTGGAAGTTAAACCTTCCTTGGCCTCCCCGAAAATCCCCCCACCTTGGATGAGACCTCTTCCTGGACCCTGAACGGGTCCTCCATGTTGCCTCCAACTTGGCTCCAGACCTTATTGAGGTCCCTGGAGCCCCTGAGCTCTCTGCTCCTCTCTCCTCCTCTCCTGATGCCTCGAGCCACGTTGCTCCTTCGACTCTGCCTTTGTCAATCTTGTCAACTTCTTGACAAACGCCGGGTTGGCTGCCTCAGTTGCTATCTCCTCTGCCGCCCTTTCCATCAGCTCCTCGAAGAAAGGGGGGCCTTTCGGGTCAGGCTCATCTTGAAGAACCCCCCGCGCAACCCCACCGTGAACGTCATCTGTAGGGCATACCCTGGCATCTCCTGGATATCCAATATCTCATCTTGGAATCTGCCAATGTTGAGCTAGGTGCCTTGGAGGATGAAGAGAGAGTCAAGAAGTAATCCTCTCCAAGGCACCCACCCCTAAGGGCCTATTTATAGTTTTCTGGGAATGACCCGCAAATAACCAACCTCATGCTCTGAAAATTACCGAAATGCCCCTGGATTGGCCTGCCAAAAGCCAAATCCCGCTGTTCTAAGCGGCTAATTGCAGTCCACCAGGGGTAGTCCCTCAAGCCGGGCGAGCTGGCGGTTAGGCGAGAAGCAGGGGGCGGCCTGGGCGAACAGGCGGCTGCGGTGGCGACCTGGTGGCTTGCTCGGCCACCGGGCGAGTTGCTTGGCGAGACGCGGCCTGGGAGCTGCGGCTCTGCTTGGCGAGACGACGGCCTGGTTGGCGAGACGCGGCCTGCTTGGCGAGACGGCGGCCTGCTGGCGAGACGCGGCCTGGTTGCGAGACGCGAGGACGCCGGGCTTGTCGATGGCGAGTGCGGCGGCCTGTTGGCGAGACGCTGCCTGCTGCTTGCAGACGCGTGCCTGTGTGACGGGAGAGCTGGCGACGGTGCTTTGGCGAGAGCTGCGGCTTGGCGGCGGACACTGGCGACAGTGGTGGTTGGAGGACCTGGGCGACTCCTCAAAGGGGTCGTGGGGGAGACAAATATTTCCTCCCCCTACTAGTATTTACATAGGTCCACCCAAAATTGGCCTCTAGGAGTGCAAAACTCCCAAAAAGCTTTAAAACGTGCACCAAGTCTTGCGCCTTGTTTGGCGCCCTCTCTTCGCGAATACAGGGTTGTACAATTCCTGTCTGATGTAGCTTGTGCAAAAGAGCTTCAAAGTCCTCATACTCATGTGGACCGAATCGTGCGGTGAATCCGTCCACAAAATCAGCCCAGGGCACATAGTCTCGGCCCCTCAAAAATCATTGCGTCCACTGAAAGACGGCTCCCTCCAAGTGGAAAGACGCCAGCTGCACCCATTGGGCCTCCAGAACTTCTTGGTAACTGAAAAAAAAGTTTGTTCTTCTGCACCCACTCCAAGGCGTCCCCGCCTTTGAGCTTCGTAAAATTCATGCGCGTGAGCTTCAGAGGCATGTAAGCCTGCGGAGCGACTTGCCCCGGCCCATTCCATGCTGGTCGCCTCTGCTCCATAGGGCCAATGTAAGCACCCGGGTAGCCATGGTGTGGTGGCCTAGGATACCCTGATGAGGCTGGCCTCCCCAAGGAGCCCCGGTTCCCATTCCCCGGGACGTCCGACGCCATTAGGCGGGGGTAAAATCCCCCTCGCCCCTGCAGCTCCTGTGCCCGGCGGCTGTTCCAGCCCCCCTTGTTCTCCGCTGAAACGCCACCACGACGGTGGTGCTCCGGTGCCGTCTGGTGGCCTGTAAGGGACGGATCCCCCTGCTAAATGAGCCTTGCACCCTCCCCAGGTTGCCGCCACTCCGCTGCCGCCCGATCCGGCAGATCCGAAGCCCGCGCGACCGGCGCCAGAACCCGCGTGGAACGGATCGGCCGATCCGGCCGTTTCCGCGACCGGTGGGGTCGGTTGCCATGCCCCGCCGGTTTCTTCATGCGCCAGTGACTTCCCTTTGAGTAGGGTTTTGAGTTCTTCCATACGGACATCGATCCGCTCTTCCAACCGTTGCGTGGACGTCATCATCTCCTCTTCGATGGCGGCCACTGAATCCGTCAATCCGATGTAGTTTTCCTCTATGGTTTCCAAATGATTGATTTTGTCTTGCGAGCGTGTGTTCACCGTGATGAGAGGACGAATCCTCTTATACCAAATTATAGGAAGAAGAGGGGAGAAAGCTAAGAAGAGACTTAGGAGAAATTAGGGTTAGATAAGACGAGAAAGAGAAGTACCTGGATATTGTTATGCATGCCTCCAAGAGAGGGGGGGCCCAGGTATAAATATACTCGGGCCCAAGAGGGGGCCGACCGGCCCCCCAATGGGGCTGAACCGGATCGGTTCAGCCCCCTCCACCGCCTTTTAGATGGGGGGGGGGGGGCTGAACCGGATGGTTCAGCCCCGTTGCCGCTTGCCGTCTTCTTTCGCGTACGCGCGTAAGTGCGCCCAAAGAACTGTGTCATGTTCGGGGGCGTAACATTTTCAATAAACTAATGCTCCATTTGGGAACCCATTTGTGTGTTGTTGCGACACTTTGGGAATGCAAGTGAAATTGTCCCTTAATGACGACTCTTGGCCTAGTTCATTCCAACATAATGTCCTAGGTCAATTTCTCACAGAATGCGCTAGGCCAAGTTTCCTGTTCGTATACGATTTGTCATTTTCATTCCTTCCCTTCAATGGGTGTTGACACGACATTGACACATCGTTTCGTATCGGGATGCTAAAATAGCCCAAGTCAAAAGGAGAAAATGGTATTGGAGATTGTTTGAAGGTATTCTATTTTGAAACTTGTTGGGGGGGGAGGGTGAAAAGTGTCCCTCAACTCCACACTTAGCAGAAAACGAGATGGGGGTGACTGAAAGTGGTTGAGTATTTTGCTGCGAGGACTAGGACCCAAGGTCTTGCGAGTGCTAGATGCTGCGAATATCAAAGCAGGTGAAAAAGGTGCCACTTGCGGCTAGACCAGGTTTCACACAGTGTGAATCTTCGTTATGCGTGATGTTATATAGTTAAAAAGGGTTACAACAGTGTTACAAGAATGTTAAAATTGATCTCGTCGGAGTACTCACAGTTTTCACTTTTATAGTTGTGCAAATATTGGGGGAGTTGTTGGCTCATTTTTCGCTGCCTTTAGAGCTACAGTTCATGGCCTATTTATAGGCTCGGGGGGCTTTGCCCACGGCAGCCTCCGAAAAAATGAGCTGCCCACTTATAAGATGTGGTAAAAAATACTGAGTACAGAGAGCGGAATGGCCCGCAAGACCTTTGTGATGGTCGATGAGTACACCTTGACGATTGTTGAATACACTTTGATGGTTTGCGGGTACTCTTCCAAAGGCGTGCGAGTACTTCATAGTTGATATGGTCGGTCGGCGAGATTGTCATCTTTGTATAGGAAACATGTTATCATCTTGATCGTTGACAACAAGTATGGAGGAATTTGGGCTGACACGGTCCCCACATTTGTTCAAATCTCAGATAGGAGGTTTCAAAAAATAGTAACGGTGAGACGTATTCATCCATAAATGCTCCCTGCACTTATATATAGCTCATTCCCGGACCCTCGACTATCATTTTGAAGACTACTTGATTTTTGCTTATTGCAGTGCGAGCACTCCTAAAAGATAAGGTGGGAAAGAAAGCAGCTTCTTTGGCCCACCTCTATGCTTGCATTCTGAAGAAGAAAAAGAAGAAATTGCCGGACTCCCTGATGGTCCGGGAGTCAGGGGAAGCGAGTACTACCCAGCCCACAATGACGTCTTCACCCATAATTGATATCACTGGGTCCGCAGTTTTCGAGGTGAGAACTCCTACTTGCGAGACCACCTGATGGTCTGCGAGTCCTTCCTATGTCTCATACGGTTCTTTTGTTAAACGCTTTATTGATGTTACTCCTCCAGTTGGAGGTTTCAATGATCTTTTCGGAGAAGACAACAGAGAGGCAGCGGAGGGAACTTATGCGACTTTAAAGCTCGCATGCTTGGTGGAGGACTTGCAGAATATGATCTCGCTAGATGACCTTATGGGGGAGGTCACTCAACGTTAGGAGCCCATGGTAAGAATTCGCCTTTGCGGTTTGTTGAGAAAGTCGACCAAGAAGGTAGTGAGCCTCCCAAGGTGTCTTTGGAGGAGACAAGAATGCGGATTGAGGCAGCGAAAATGGCCATTCGGTTGCCAAAGAGAGGGTTGACTTGGAAATGGCGCAAGTGATGCGGGACTTTGAGGACCGGGCGAAGCTGGAGGCAGAGAGTGATGCGAAAGAGGCAGCGAGAAAGAAAAATGAGGATGCACTGGAGACACGAATCCGGGAAGCAAAGGAGGCGGTGGTGAAAGATACGGAGGAAAAGAAGAAGAAGAATGCGGAGGAGAAAAAGATGGCGAAGGAGAAGAAAAAAATGAGGGGATGTCGCAGAGGCCGAGCGAGTAGCAAAAGGGGAGGAAGAAGGATGAAGACGATGGAGAAGCGAAAAAGGTTGTTGAAGAGGTGAAGGAAATCTCCAAGGTTACTGAAGAGAAGATGGAAAACAACGATAAGGAGGAGAAGGCCTGAAGGGGGCAACAAGTGGCCACAAAGAAGGCTACGAATGCGGCGGAGAGTAAGTTTGCGGGGGCGGCATCGAGTAAGCCTGTGGGGGCGTCATGTAAGCCCGTGAAGGCGGCATCCAGTAAGCCTGCGGAGGCGGTGACTCCGGCGGAGGAAGTGGTGTCTGGGGGCAAAGCCTCGAAAATCGCGACCAGCGCCGCGAGCAGGAGGGCGGACTTAGGTCTCGCTTCTGCGATATCTGTTGTCGCCTAGGTGATGCTATCCCAGGCAGGACAGTCCGTGCCTAGGAGGAGTGAGCCTCTTCTTGTCCAGTAGGAACTCTTGGACAAGGATAGACGGGCGGAAGAGCGGAGCGTGAACAAGACTTCGAGTAAGAGGGATTTGATCTCGCTCTTTAAGGCTCAACAAGAAGCCTTGGCTCTGAAGCCTAAACCCCCACCAAAGAGGAGCAACACCTTTATCGAGGACAACAAGATCGTGTCGGCGGAGGAGTTGAAGCGTCGTTGTCTCGAAAAGGAGACAGTCGAGAAGCAACAACTCGCCGTTACCGACCCTGCTCAGAGGAGACCAACTCATGCAGGACTGTCGAGGACTGGGAACGAGATTCCTACTTAAGGCTCTCGCCGTTTGCCGAATACTTTCGGTAAGCTGAAATTGTTCTATCTACTTTCAATTCTGCGAGTACCCCCTTTTGTTACTTAAGCTGATTCTTTGTTTTGTACACGCGAGATCTTCCTTTGAGGGTGTTCCTCAAGGTGGCCGCATAGAAGAGTATCAGAGAGTACTCCATAACAACGACCTCCTATGGAGGGGATCAAAATGCTGGAGATGGAGCAAAAGGTTCATTTTGAAAAGATCTCGCGGTCCAGCGGATTGAAATATTTGATAGACAAACAATCTCAAGTTCCTCCTTCGGCGACTTCGGTGCCTCCCGTCATGCGTGCCAGGAAGTATTCGCCCAGACAAAGAAGTTGGGGAGGATTCATGCCTTGATTGCGAAGTTCCATCAACACAAGGCTCATGAAAAACTCGTGATATCACGGCTAATTGTTGTTGTGCTTTATTTTACCAAGGCTCCTCTCTAGTGATGCATCTCTTCTCTTATTTTTCCTTTTTGGTTGAGGTGAGCGAATATCATCTTCTATGCAACATTAAAACTTGATGAATAAAATGATAGTATTCGCAGATGTCTCTTGTTTTTGTTTTATTTGATTTTTTGTTGATGTTTTGAAATGCCTTTTGATGTATTCACCTAACCTTCTTTTTAGACTTATATTTTTTTCTTTGGTTCTAAGAGATATTCTAGAGTATTCGTAGAACCCCTTTATTTTGTTTGCAAATACGTTCGTCCTTCATTTCGACTTTTAATGCGTTTACCCTATAAATAGGGCCCACCACGTTTCTCATTTCAGACTTCCTTCGATATTTGACGCGGAACTGCTACTATGAGTGCTCCAGATGGGTGCCAAGAAGAAGTCGCAAAAAGTCCAAGGTTCATCAAACAGGACTGGAATCGTGGAACGATTTATGAAGTATATGTTTAAACCATCTCAACCCACTGCGGGAGAACTCGCTAACTTCCGCAGAGCCGTCCGTCTCCCGGTCAGGGTCACTGCGAGACTCCCTTTCCCAAGAGAACACATTAATAAGACCCCTAAGGGCGAAGTCGCCATCCCTTTTGATGACTTTAGTTACGGTTTGCAACTTCCGTTGTAGCCTGAACTCGCCATAGTGTTCAAACACTACGGGGTTGTTCTCGTGTAGATTGTCTTGTTCTCCTTCCTTATTTTGACCTCTTTCCATATACCTTCGATTGGATAAGGTATCTTGGAGTATGGGAGTCTTTCAAAACATTTTTTACGCCTGGTCTCGCAAGGATAAAAGTCTATTCTTGTGAGGGATTTGTGTGCGAGTAATTAACATCCCGAACAAGGTTCACTTATGGACCCAACATTTTGCCCTTTTCAGAGGTAACCTCGGTCCTTGATGTGCCTGCTGGCGGCGAGGGCGGAGCAAGGCTTTGTGACCATTGCCTTAAACAAGGTGGAGATGGAGATTTCCCGACTTCATCGCCAACAATCCCCTCAATGTCAAGTCCGACATGTCTCGCATTGACGAAGTCGCTGACTTTGATCCTTTGGAGGGTAAAAAACATTTCTTTGAGTTCTCATGGTTCCTCTTAATGCAAGATCTAACGATTTTGTTCGGGTGCATCAAATCTTGCCCTGCCGAATAATCGTCCCCATCGGCCTGAGGGTTACTTGGACCCATAGGATGATCACGAATATATTGCCAAGGTGAAGGCTCGCCAGGTCCGGAGGCACGGGTGCACCCTAAAAAGAAGAAAGCCGATCCCGGATGTCAGCGAGACCACAACGCCACCGAAACTGGCTTGCCAGACCGAGTAGTGGTTCTCTCCTTCGAGGTCGTGGCAACCCTTTTCTCATGTTGTTGCGTGTGTTATGGGTTTAGAAGGAATCCCTTGATTCTTTGGGAGGATGAGACACAACGTTTTTCATTGAGCTTGCATCTCTCACCCAATAAGGATTCACCGGGCATTTTTGAGTTGTTGCACTTGTTGTACTCGAAAGAAAAGGTTGATGAGCTGCAAAAATTTGATCTCCCACTTGAGGCACAAAGTTTACCTTATGATAAGGGATAATAAGCTTCCGCGAGACCAAAATAAGGTATAGAATATTTGTGGTTCGGCGAGATCGCTGTATTTTGGCGTACTTTTTCTAACCGGCGACTATTGTTTTGTTGCAGAAGTTGCGGGCAAAAATGGAGAAGATGGTCGACCCCTATGATGTTGAAAACTCCAAGTGTCTTGCATAAATGAGTAGGGTCTCGCATCTTGTCGGGGATGGTACCATCGCAGAGCTCCAGAAGAGGGGGTTACTGAAGCCGGAGTTTGCAAACATAACTTATGCCAATCTTTTCCCGAATTCTTCAAATGAGCTTTTGGAGTCGTCGTCAAGCATGCAAGCCGACAACAACGCATTTATATTTTCGCTCACATATTTTGTATTGCACATGTTCGAATCTTATGTTTACGCACACTAGTGTACTTTTTATCGCGCATCTCCCTCATGCATGCTTGTACGACTTATTGGAGTTATTAATCATTAGGACCATGAATGAAAAGGTCTGTGAAATTAGGTATCGTGATAGTTTGGGCAAATCTAAAATGTGTGTGCATGTGTGTCAAGATTAAATGAAGTATTTTATTAATAACATTAGTCTCATATTAAAAAAAAAAGATGTTATGGGCCTCAGGTAACGGGCCTAGTTATCGTTATCTTTTATTGTCTTTTATCGTTATCATTTTAGGTTTTGTCCTTTAAATGTCATGTCATTTAACTTTTAGTTAAAGGTTAGAAGTTAGGTGTTAGGCAATCTTTATGAATCTTGTAGTGTATTTAAAGGCAAGTGTTGTTTGTATGAAGGCATCCAAAAAGTTAATTCTATTTCCTTGTCTTCAAGAGATTGTTGTAGCTCTTTCCTTCCGAGCATTTCCTTCCTAGGTAGCCGCGGTTCCAGATTCCTAGTATCTTCCGCCTCCGTCTTCTCCGCTTCCGGCCACTCCTCCAGTGACGGTACCGTTGTTATGGGAGAAGCCCATAACAGAAGATTTAATTTAATTTTTTTGAAAATACTTAATGGTTTGGAATATCAACTGAATTAGGCCCTTTGAGTTTCCACCCTTAGTAAGACTTCAGTTTAATCCCTTTCTTTTCAATTAAAGCCAAGCCATCTTATTTAAAGCCAGCCCAGCCCCTCTTCCCAATTTACCCAGCTGGGGAAAGTATCAAAAAGAAAGGTATATCTTCGTTCTTCGAAATACCCACCTGCCTTTTATTGTTGCAGCCACCGGTAGCTCCTCTGTTCAGCCACCAAAGTCCTTCCCTCACCTCGTCTAGTCACCCTATGCCCACCAGTAATATGCCCGACCTCCACTGGACCCGGCTGAAGCTTTTTTTCCTCCCGTAAATACCCGTTTCCACTACAAAAACCTCAACCCCTTAAACAGCAGCCCTAGTCCATCCTTAATCATTCTCCCAATCACTTTGTCTGAGCTTTTGCTATGCTTGCAAGCTCGAGTCCTTTTCCAAAAGGTTAACTCAGCCCAGACCTGCACTCAGTCTAGCCCTTCCATCAAAGCCAGTACCAATCCAGAGCTTCTCAGCCAACCTGAGCCCTGCAAACTCTCAAGTGAACCCACATTTACGGGATCATCGCTGTGCTTGTGAGCCTTTGGTATTCATCTTTACCTTTCTTGACTATCAACAATATATACTGTTGATTAATTATGGAGATGCTTGCAAAATATATTCTTAGCATGGTAAGGTACCTTATTGTATGCTTTCTGCAGATCATATGGCTGTAATGAGACATCTAGTACTTTAAGTTTGAACATGAAAATATTTTTACAAGATGGAGAGCTACAAATTTGTTTGACAAAAATCCAACATATGTTATGTAATTTTGGAGGTGGTATTAAAATTATATGTTATTAACAAAGAGCTATTAAGTTATTACTCGCAACTCTCACATCTGATCACATTAGATAGTAAAAAGAAGCCACAAATCCAGCATGGGATTGCAACTGACGACTTGGAAGGAACTGGAGTCACAAACCTATGTACCATTATGGAGGCAGATTCACAAACCTTTGTACCATGATAGAGGCAGTCACAAATCTCTTATACCATGATAGAGGTGGAGGAAGCCGAGAACCACTGTAACAGAGAATCCTGGGAAAACTAGAGAGTTAGGACAGAGAACATGAAACCACCAAACAAATTTAGCTAACTGTCGCAGAAGTATCAGAGGCGGGTGTGCTCTGTATCCCTAGTTTTCTGCCCTTCTCATTGCTTTCATAATTTCATTATGGCCACCATCATGGACACCCTCAATCTGTCGTTAATCTCCTATTTACTTGTCCATATCGAATCTACAGATGTTTGTCATCTTGTAGTTGTAAATGTTTTTGTTCATTTAACCCCGTACGGTTTCAGTTAGGCTTTTAGCTTCTTCCAAGAAAGTGGACGAATCAAATACAACAACAACAACAACAAAACCCATATAGCCCCCAATCATTGGGGGTATGGGCGGGGGAAGATTGGAAACAAACCTAACATTTGACACTATGCACAAAGTGACTTCTATTACAGGAGAAAGACCTAACCTTTGACAATAAATGCACAGAGTGGACAAATCAAATAAAATATAAAATATAAAAAAGGAAAATCACATCTTTAAAGTTGTCATGTAAAAAAACGTTTTTGAAATTATCTACTTTTAAAACAACAACACTCAAGCCTTTATCTCACTATAGTGAGGTCGGCTATATGGACTCTTTGCCGCCATTGTGCCCTATCTTTAGCCATGCAATGCATTCTTTAGAGGGAACAACCTAGCTTTTACACAATTTCTCAAATGATCCATATTTATAAGGGTGTTTAAATTTTACGCTAACCGTCTACCTAATACAACTCTCACCATTTTTTCATACGGGCTTTGGACCATAATAGGCACTGTCTTTACTTCAAAAAAATTTCCTATAAGTGGATTTTGTGGAAAAGACAACAACACTCGAGCCTTTATCCCACTATAGTGGTGTCGACTATATGGATCCTTTGTCGCCATTGTGCCCTATCTTTTGTCATAATCTCACTAATGCCTAAGTACATCATGTCTTTCCTTATATTTTCATTCCAAGTCTTTATTGGATCGTTTAACATGCCTAGTGACTAGACTCTCACGACACCTAACTGGTGCCTTTAATGGTCTCCTTTGTACGTGTCCAAACCATCTTAGTCGAGTTTCTCGCATTTTCTCTGCAATTGCTGCTACTCTTGTCTTATCCCTGATACATTCATTCCTAATTTTATCTAATCTCGTGTGTCCACACATCCACCTAAGCATTCTCATCTCCGCAACTCCCATTTTTTGCTCATGTACACAATTCACTGCCCAACACTCAGAACCATAGAGCATCGCTGGTCTAATTGCAATCAGTAAAACTTGCGCTTAAGTTTTAATGGATTTTGTGGAGAAGAGCATAAGAAAAAATCTGTAGAAAATACTGGTGTAAAATGCTTCTTAGGGTAAAACGCGTAAAACCTTTTGAGGACAAGATAATGAGAACATGGAGAGTTGGTTATACCCAGAACCTTAAAGCAATTGGATTGTGGACATCTTACTGAGCTTAATATGAGAATGCAGCAGAGGTTCATTAGGATGCTGAAATGTAGAATCATTACTTGAATTTACAGAAACTAATACCAGATTCAATCTCACAATGAATGGAAGGCTATGAATTAAGTGCACTTCAAAAGCCTTTATCTATCCCAGCGAAAGTTATTCCGTCCGGGCAACGGGCGACTGAAAAAGATCCCATGCGATCACCAAACGGGTTCCACACGCCCGCGCGATCACCAAAAAGATCCCAGACATGTAGAGTCGGATATTGTTAGGACAGTCCCGACATGATTTATCATGTTCTTATATTTGGTGATTAATGTGTGGACAATACAATGCTGATAATGGCTAAATGAAGCCTACCATTAATTCTAATTTTGATGTTTTTAACAATTAAGTATGCTTCATGAGATATTGAAAAGTAGCTGTAGTTAAACCAATGTTACTTTTTATTTTGCTGATCATTAAGCTTTTTGCGAGATAAATATTATATTATATTTGGGTATGTGACCTAATCCAATGTTTTCGCATTTTGAATTGATTTTTTTTTAAAAGAGGTTGTCGCGTGGTATTCCTTGCCCTAAAAAGATGAAGGGGAGCCGCGGCGCACTGGTTAAGATGTCGCCGTGTTACCTTGAGTTCACAGGTTTGGGTCCTGGAAGCAGTCACTTGCAAAAATGCAGTGTAAGATTTGCCTACATTTCACCCTTGTGATGGGACCCTTCCCCGGACCCTCGCTGCGGGGGGATGCTTTGTGCACCGGGCTGCCTTTTTTACTGTGGTTACGTCAATATCGCCTTTGCATATATCATCTGTGTCGTGTTTGGTTGAGCCTCTAGGTGATGATTTCTGGAGCTCTTTCTGCTATTATTTGATTTAAGGGCAATGTGCTTTATTATGTACTTGCTTCTTTTCTTAAATTGATTGTAATATCAGGTGCTCAGATTCTGTATTCTCCAAGTTGTGATATAAAAGAGGCCCCTGAGTGATCATATGCCATTGTTTTATTTTCAGGTATTCCCTTTCTGCTGCAGTAACTTCTATGGCTTTCAAGAGAATCAAACCAAGGAGGGCTCGGCGATAGCGGGATTCTCTAGAACACACCGGATGACGCGTTTCTTTACAATTCCGCCCCTCGTTTAGGAGTCGATTGGGAGACTATCAAAAGAGTGTTATTAATCAGTTGATGCTTGTTGCTGCAAATGAGGCCCGGAGTTCACCACCGGCAGTTTGTAACCGCCGCCGCTATGCCAAACAGACCCCTAAAACCCATCATATGTTTGACCTAACCCAAATTTGTGTTTATGGAAATTTATTAAAAATTGTAGTCAAATGAAAATTGGCTTGAATTGATTTTTTATTTATTTTGAACTTGTTTAAGCCCATTTTAATTCATTCCAAATTATCGTTATATATTTGTTTTTTTTTATTTCAACTGTGCTGTTCCAGATGATGTTTATTTGAAGAGCTAAGATTAATAATATTTATTTATATTTTATCATTATATAAATTTTATTAAGAATTTGATTATGTTTATAGGAGAAAACTTATTACATATTTTAAATTACCTTGGCAGTTCAATTTTAAGTGAATGCTTTCAATGCTATTTGCAGACAGTGTATTTGAAAATGGCTATATGCAGGCCAATTTCTGAACGGGTTCACAGGTTTTCTGAGTTTTTAGTTTGGCCTGTATTTATCCGTGGACTGCATAAATTCAAAACTAGCCTGCATATAACATGATCCTATAAATATTAGCCTTTTTTTTTTGCTTTTTTGTTGTCATGCTTTACCCGTCAATATTTCGACATCACTTTCTTGCTGTCGTATTTGACATCTCAGTTATAATTATTTATAATTATTGACATCTCAATTATAATTATTGGCATTTTAGATTTTATTTGTCATCTTAGATTTCATTTCTACTGAGTTTTGATATATGTTGTTATTCATTTGTGCATTATAAGTTGCTGTGAAAAAATCAATCTCAAAGATATTAGTTAAGCTGTTATAGCTCTTCACAATTTGAATTAAAACATGAATGTTGTGGCAAAATTAGGGAATAAAAAAGATGCAAAACACTTATATTTTGAAGGATTTTCTTCGACATTTTACCTAATTTATTCACAATTGACTGCATTGTAACACAAAATGAAGAAATAAAATATTTGAATGACAGAAAGTGAATTTTTTCAGTACCCTTTAGACATTATGAAATTCTAAAAATACGCAACAAAGATATAACTAATAAAATGACATTTTAAATGTCAATAATAACTTCTGAGATGTCACTTTTGACATATGAATTATCACAATAATATTTGAGATATCTTATATAACAACTAAGATATCTCATGTCACATTTGTGATATTTCAGAGAAAATTGACGGAAACTAGAAAATGATGGTACGAAGAAGCTTGATATAAAACTAACGAAAAATGGAGAAATACGTAGGTGGCACCAGAGGCCAGATCCAAGAATTTCGCCAATATGACCAATGAAACTATGAAAACTGCAAATTTATGGATGTAATTTTACATATATTATAATACAGATATTTTAGAACTTTATTTTTCATAAAATAAATCTTTTGAAATTTTGGAGTGCATAATTACACTAATGATAAAGACTATGGCTCTGTTTGGTGCAAGCGTTTTTCCTCCGGTGAGATCGGGCGTTCACACAGACGACGGTTCATAACCACCGCATATGTTCATGACGGAGCCTATATATTTCCCGCATAATCATGAAGTTGGTGAAATTCATATTAAAAGAAATTAAATTGAAATTCATAGCTCCTAAATAGCCTATCATTAAATTGAAAGTTCTATACAAGGCTCAAAAGGCTTACATTGAACTGCTATCTCTTCTTATTTAAATAGGGTTATTTACATGGACCTCCCCTCCAAGTTTGCATAATTACAATTTGCACCCCTCTAACGTTAGAAATTACAAAAATCTCCCTTCAATGTTAACATTTAATAACATCCATGTACAAAAATACCTCCTTGAAATAAAAATCTTGAGGGGGGGTTTTTTTGTTCATGAATGTTATGAAATGTAAATATTAAAGAGGGGCAATTATAATTTTGAAAATTAGAGAGATGCAAACTGTAATTACATAAACTTCGAGGGGGGGGGGGGGGGGGTCCCGGAAAATAACCCTTTAAATATATGGTTATAGGACAAAGTTGAGCAATTGGATGAATTATAATTGTCTTCCATTGGCAATTGTTCAAGATAAGTTTCAAAAAAATTGGATTGCGAGATTTGAAAGAGAAGATTTACGAAAGCACTGCCAAACTGGCAACTCGCCGGTGCATCATCAACAAAGGCGAAAAGTGGGGAGCAACGAGCCAGAAGAAACGATGAACATCAGTCAAGTCTGAAACGCTAAAGACCAATTTTTGGCGTTGGCGTTCCGGGCAGCATATCTGACCGGACGAAGAGGCTCCAGAAGCACTATTCATTTTGCCGCCGATGCGAACCTGCCTGCGAAACAGAGCCCGAGTCTATGTAAGCAAATAATTAAAAATGGAAAAAATAAGAGGAAATGGGATTAAATTGAAATTAATTTTAATTTGATTTCAAGTTTATGAGAAATTGAGAAGCAAGTTGAGGTCTGTTTTTTTATTTAATTTATTTTTTTGCCTTAATTTATATTGAAAAGAGAAGGGGAGCATTGGCACACTGGTTGAGGTGTTGTGTGTGGTCTTGGGGTCACGGGTTCCAGTCCTGGAAGCAGCCTCTTGCAAAAATGCAAGATAAAGCTTGCCTACATTTCACCTTTGTGGTGGGACCCTTGCTACGTATGGATGCTTTGTGCACCGGGCCTAAACCCTAAACCCTAAACCCTAAATCTCTCAATTTTCGGTCTTTTCGAAATACGCTTGTAATGCAATAACAGTGTTCAACACAAAAGTTGTAGATCAACGAGATCTACAACTTTCTTGATCACTTTTCCTATGCATGTACAAGGCTTACTTTGGAGTTGTAGATCTCGTCGATGACTGTGTTGACCTTGCATGCTAGCGTATTTCAGGCGCGAAAATGGGAATTTTGGGCTGTGCAGCCGATACGGGTTGCGGTTTCACCTTAATTTATAGTGAAAAGAAAAGCTCAGATGGCTGGTCAATAAGGAAAGAGAAGGGATTGGAGACGATAGAAGATAAATGAGATAGAGAGGAAAATTGGAAGAAGTCATGAGCCTTACAGAGCGAAATGAGGGCAGAGGGGAGAGAGAAAATTCAACAAAAAGCCATCCCTTTTACTGAATTCAACATAAAAAAAAATCTCAATTTAATTGCTAAGTAAAATGCATCAGGAAGACATCAAATTGAGCTGTTTAGAACACTACCCACAAAATGCAGCTACTGAAAAAGATCAATGTATCCAAGGTCCTCACAGCTCGTTCATCTGCTTCTGAAACAGCATTGAAGATTTCAACCATAATTCTGCAGCAAGTTCTGGATTGTACGAGAGAGACGACGATTTGATCTTTCCTCCCATTCCTCCGAAGAAGTACTCGCCTGATGTTTTCTAAGATCATAGATGCAATCAAAGCATCAGAAGAAACCATACCTTTCAGCATGGCGATCAAAAAAACTTACTGGAGGTGCCAAAGCTGCATCAATGATGGAGGACACGCCAACTTCAGGCGATTGCAGAAGACGCAGGAACTTCAGAACTGCAAAAGCTAGTCGAGAAAGGGAAACGGGAATTTCACGCATTATTCTCGTCTGCACAACTCCAGGATCAACAGCACTATTAAGAGATAGCACCGCTATGTCATGAATATTTTTTGCAGAACTTTTCCCGATGTTCTAAACATAATTAAGCAATTGATTGTAAATCATTTTCTCAATGTAACATAGCAATAGAACTGGTTTATAAACATTTCGCACAAGTTATCATTGAACTCAGATCGCAATTAAACTATTGGCTCTGAGATCCCCTCTTGAGAAGTGAAGTTGGGCCATACACCCGCGTTAAACTGTGTTCATCCTAAATGCTTAAGACTGCAGGGGCTGGTCAACCACTCTTAATTCTAGGCGAACTCTTTTTTTTCACATATTGGTTGTTGAGATAAACAAATATTTTTGTGATCCTTAACAATATTTATCATGTTAATGATAAATTCAGGACTTACATGATGGATATGTTTGATGATGGAGTTTCTGCATGGAGGCGGCGATGAAGTTCATATGAAAAGAGCAACAAGCACACTGTTAAATTAAGCACAATGAGGTAAGTGAAAAGTAGCAAACCAACAGACTATGCGCTGACATTTGGATCTCACTAAATGCTTACATTTAGAATACTCGTATACTTGGGCAAATGGGTACTTAGCTGAGGTTGGCGCACGACAAAAGAGTTTATAATCAAGCTTCAAACTTGTAACTACAAAAAAACACATAAATGAAGCTTATTTAGCAGATAGTAGTATCACATAACAAATTAGAAGCAAAAACAAATTATCAGTCATTAAGTTGCATTACCAGAAATGAGAGTAATCTGATCTAAAGAATCAAACAAGCAAAAGATCGATAATGCAAACTAATGCCAGCAAACCTTAAACTCAAGCATTTTAAAAAGCGGGTATACTTATTAACAACAGAATTACTAATAAATAGGCTTTGCCAAACTAAAAAAAATTTAGATACTTCGAAATGAAAGAGAGAGAGAGAGAGAGAGAGAGAGAGAGAGAGTGTGTGTGTGTGTGTGTGGTGGGGGGGGGGGGCAGGAAACTTTTGGATAACATTAGGCATAACAATATAAAAAATGTAATCAATGCTCACCACAATGGTGCGTGAAAGAAGTAACATTAACTATCCGAGAAGGCACTGGACTCTTCTTGAGAAGAGGAAGAAGAAGATTGGTAAAACACAAATGCACTCATGTTGTTTGTCTGCTCATCCTGAATAAATAGATCAAAAATCATCAAATTTCCAGGCCTCTCAAGAATTTCTAACTGATACAAATCCCATTTTTACGATGGAAGACAACACTTAATATTGGACAAAGAGGAATGTGGAAATAGGAAAAAATAGCCTCCACAGAGAAGTGGAAAAATACTGTGGCATATCCCATCATCAGTATTTCTGCTAGATGTAGCTAAGATCCCAGCATTGTTTAACAAGAGCTGGACTGAGGGATGCAGATTTGAATCCAGAGCCAACGTTAAAAGATCTTTCAAACTTCACTATTGAATCAATGGAAGACATGTCAACCTTGAAGGAATTTAGATGAGCGTCGTCATTTTCCCTGCATGATCTCCTGAATTGTCTGTTTTCAATTTATGGGCATGAGTATAAAAAAACATTGAATAGATATAAAACAAGGAACTTGTAATTCAGCTCAAGATATACCTTGGATAGTGATTTAGCACAACGTCAGCTGCGGGAGAACAAATTATGAACTTCAATTAGATTGTAGCAATTGCAATTGGATTTGTTATCTCCGTTGTTTCTTAAGATGTGAAGCAATACTCACAAAAGTGTTGAAATACAGTCAGAATGCAGATTTTCAAAGCTTTCAGGGTCGGGTGTTTTCTGAATTAAGGAATCTTCGAATTATGAGCATATTTTGTTCCTTTTTCCACTATCAATGATTCAGACATAAAAAATTAACAAATTAATGAAAAATCCTCCTGAGGAGCTCAAATGCTTTATTGCAATATGTCACTCTCGGTATTATTAAGTAAAATACCGACTGAAAGCACAACAAATTTTTTGAGGAGCGCTAAACCAAAAACCTCCTCCAGAGCAGGGCTAAATCCATTCAACGTGACGTTCAACTTGAACCCTCCTTTCCAATCATCTGCCTTTTCAAAGGGCATCATCAGCCTTTCCCAGCTACTTT